>CM069240.1:10458208-10770224 GCA_035582765.1 Acer negundo
AATGGTCATATTCGGATATGTTGTGGCCCGTTATAGAAGACGGAGTCTTCATAACATTTGTAGGGCTCGTCTTCGGCTTTCTGAAAATATATTATAATATTGATTTTGAATTCATTTTCCATCTGAAAAGGCCCTCAAAATTTTTCCATTCTAACAGTTTCGACCCTTCCGAGTCTTTGCTTCCTTTTTTCCGCACCCTTCGTGTTTGAGTCAATTCCTCCGCTCCATGAAATCCCAACCTTTTTTTTCTGTATTGTCTTGGTTTTTGAAGATTAATAAAATTTGAAAGAGAGTATCTCCTTTAATCCAATTTCGGTATCATAAGCAGATCAACGAATTTAAAGCCTATTATTCTGGTATATGTGAGCGGATCAATAAATTAATAGTAGGGTTCGCTTCTGGTATTCGTACACGAATCAACGGATCCGAATCATTTATCCTTTCTTTTATCGATTTGTTGTTTGTGTTGAATTTCCCGTTACCTCAATTGGTATTTGAGGCCTATTGTTCTGGTATCTATGTGTAGATCAACAGATTAATAGTAGGGTTCGCTTCCGGTATTTGTGCACGAATCAACGGATTCGAATCGTTTATCCTTACTTTTATCGATTGTTGTTTTTGTTGAATATTCCGCTGCATCACTTTGTGTTTTACATTTAGACATTGATAACTTGGATTTATTGATTGTATCATTAAATTCCTAATTAAGCATTTTGTGTGTTGTCTTACACATCATTACATTTTTGGATATTGTCATATTCACTTAGACATTTATTCTCTTCAATGAATCAAAGTCTTGTGGCTACATTGTGGTTAGCGCATAAGCAAGAGAAGCCTTGCAACCAAGAGTTGGTTGGCAAGCATCACTATAAAAGGCATGCAGGTAGATTATGAGGTGCTCATTCCAAGACCAAGAGTAGTGGATCAAGAGATATCACTAGGATTGAACCAAGAGTGGTGAGTGGTAGTGTCCATAGCCTGAGGTTGTCAAGAGTGAGAATTCGTGTATCACTTAAGGGTGTAACCTTCTTTTCATGTAGTGGATTGTTGTGGCTTAAGTGGCTAGCATGGCTAGTCCCATGGTTTTTCCTTGTCGAAGGTTTCCACGTAAAAATCAAGTGTTCTTTACTTTCCGCACTTTACTTGATTTTTGTTGTATGTTTGTATTGGGTTATATTGTTAATATTGACTAATCGAAAAATTGGTAATAATCGATTAACAACTCATTCAACAACCAACCCCCCCCCCGTTTCTAGGTTGTATTAGACACATGCGTATTTTCTACAATCATCTATGACAACATTGAATGATTTCATGACACCGCGAGTCTTCAAATTGAAAACTCTATAGGCTTTATTATTTAGGGCATAGATAATAAATATTCCATCATCGCTCTTAGCATCAAACTTGCCAAGTTGATCGTGGTCGTTAAAAATGTAGCATTTGCTTATAAATGAGTGAAAGTAGCTCACATTTAGCTTTCTACCCTTCCATAATTCATAGTCATGGTGGAGCTGAGTGATATTAGGTTGAAGCCACCTTCATAGGGCTTTTATAAAGTTAACTGTGATGCAGCAATTGATGTTTGTAATCAGGTAGTTGGTGTGGGGATGGTCATTCTCAATCACCGAGGTTTCTTTATAGTTACTGGTGTGCACAGTGTGCAAGCGGGTTATTCTCCTCTGGTAGCTAAAGTTGTGGTTATTTTACATGGAATAAACTTTGTTGTTGATACAAGTTTGTTACCTTTTGCTGTCGAGTCAGATGCACTGGGTGTTGTGAAGTTGATTAATGAGGGGTGCCCGTCTCCTGCTAACATTGGCCTGGTTGGTGGTGATGTTTTGACTCGACTTCAGAGTTTGATGAACTGTTCAAATGTGTATGTTTCTAGAAAGGCAAATTTTGTTATCCATACCCTTTCTAAATTTGCTCTGAGAATTGTTGAAGACCAATTTTGGATTGAGGATTACCCTTCGTGTGTGAAGAGGTTTCTACTGGATGATTATCCAAGTTTGTGAGTTTGTTTCTACGTTGAATAAAATCCTTTCTTTAAGAGAGAGAGAGAGAGAGAGAGAGAGAGAGAGAGTTGAATATGTATTATGTAAAGAGAAATTTGATAGGGAAAAAGTAGCTTGTTTGTTAGAGAAAGAGTTAATGGTAAGAAAGAAGAAAATACGTACAAAAGTTTCTTTTTTTTTTTAAGTATATTAGGGGGTTTTTTTTTTTTTTTGTTAAGATAAAACATATTTTTTTCATATAATATTTTTCTTTAATATATATCTTTTTTTAATATATATATATATATATATATATATATCTCTAAAATAATATAAAATAGGGCAAATTGCATTGAACCCCTTGAGGTTTGGGCAAGTTACACTTAGCTGGAAATGTTTTATTATTATACACTAACACCCGAAAGACTTAAATTTGACTTTAAAAATACCTAAAATGCCCCTAGTTATATTATTTTATCCTTTTTTTTTTTACCTTTTAACCAAAAACTTTATAAACTTTAATAAAATAAATAAAATATATGATTCTTACAAAAAACAATTTTTAAAAATAAATAAATAGTTTAAAATCAATAAATAAATAAATAATTTTAAAAAATAAATAAATAGTTAAAAAAATTAAATAAATAAATGAAAAAAAATTAAATTTTTTTTTTTAAGGATATCCATTAATAGGGACAAAAAAAAGCTATAAATATTCAAACTTTTACGGTAATGATGATGGTGAGAGAAGCTTCAAGGTTCCTAACACTGGGAGTCTTCTTGTCTTCTTCAACCACTTTCCTCAGCGTTGGGAACCTTGAAGCTTCTCTCACCATCATCCTTAACGTAAAATTTTGGATATTTAGAGTTTTTCTTATCCCAATTAATGGATATCCTTAAAAAAAATTAATGTTTTTAATTTTTTAATTAATTAATTTATTTATTTTAAAACTATTTATTTTTTTTAATTATTTATTTTTTAAAGTTATTTATTTATTTGATTTTTTAAAAACTATTTATTTATTTAAAACTATTTTTTTAACTATTTATTTATTTAATGAATCATATCTTTTATTTATTTTATTTTATTTTATTAAATTTTATAAAGTTTTTGGTTAAAAGGTAAAAAAAAAAGTATAAAATAATATAAATAGGGGAATTTTAGGTATTTTCGAAGTCAAATTTAAGCCTTGGGGGTGTTAGTGTATAATAACAAAACTTTTCCAACTAAATGTAATTTTCCCAAACCTTAAGGGGTTCAATACAATTTGCCCCATATAATATATATATATATATATTTTTATATATATTTATATATATAAATTTTTAAGTCAGTGCATCTTAATATAACTTCGTAAAGATATTGAATGTGAACCACTAGTTTATATATATACAGTCCCGTTCCTATCATTGTATCTTGATATAACTTTATCAGGATATTGAATGTGAGTCACTTATTTATAACAGTGATTTGATAAGTGCATAGATATCAAGTCAAAGTATGTAAAACGAGTGGCTCATATTTAATATCCTTATATAATTCTTTAAGGATGCACCGATAGGAAAATTTATATATACATCTAAAATAACCACGGCAACATAATTCACCCCAAGGTAACATCTTGATAAAAAGTGGTTTATTGGGTACAGATTTTAAAAGAAAAAAAACGACTTACATGCAAAAAGAAAGTCCAACCAAGAAAATCTGCTTAGGCTTAGGTATCACTTTGGTTCTTCCTTGAGCCGACTGCAGAGGGTATTGATCACCTCTGATTCTGAGTCGAAATATTCGTCTTCTCGATCCTCTTTCGCGATCCCACCACGAGTACTCTTTGTGCTTTCGTCTTCCAACTCTGAGTATACTAGATGAACCCCACACTTTTTCACCTTGCAACCATCTTTTGAAGGAGAGAAATGGAAACGAGCCTTCTTGCAGAATGAATACTTAAAGAACTGTAGGATTGCAGAAAAAAATAAGTACTTTCTCGATCCAACTTGGGATATAGACTATTTGATTTTAGCATATAAGTACTTTTCTGATACCACTTGGGATGTTCACTATTTGAGATTAGCAAATAAGTGTTTTCCTGCCCCTCACAATTATTTGAATCTATGAAACTACATTTGCAATCAACAATGCTACTGCCTTGGTTGCTAGAGGACTCGTTTGAAGCTACGATGCACAAAACAAAACCGAACAATTTGTTACTATACCAATGTGGAGGCAAGTCGATTGTTAACGAAGATCCTTCGCTATGATAACTAATCCACCCTGGAATTTCACTTCCAGGGAAGTAGAATTTAACCCCCACCCTACCGTTCTGTACAATGAAAATTAATCATTATTTCCATTATATACATAATATATATATATATACAAAAAATTATCAGTTGCAAATCCTCGTTATAATTAAGTCAGGAAAACATTATGTAATTATATGTTTAGTTACATATCGTTGTGTTACCGGTCACACAATGTTATACAATTTCGGTCCTAACATTGTTATGTCCAAGGGTTTGCATTTAAGAATGCTAGCTCCTATATATAGAAAAAGAGAGGGAGAGAGTGCTACCACAACCTGTGCATTGTTTGCCATAAGTTGAATCCTTATCTGCACATCTGTCTGAATATTTATACATGCTTTCTCATCCAATTTCCAGCAATTATAATATTTAAAACACTGATCAAAACCGCAGATCTTTGTAGAGACTACATCTGTATCCGGTAAAGTTTCCAACGAAGTGCAGTGACTTGCATCTAGATATTCTAGGTTTGATGGCAACGGAAACTCTTGCAAATATTGAAGTCTCTCACAATAGCTTATGTCAAGCCTTCTTAGGCAAGTAAAAAGTGTAAGGCTTAGGCTTTCAAACTTATTCCCTTTTAGACTTAAACAATCTAAGGAGGATAAGCAGCTAAGAGCAGTCGGCAATACTAACATGTTGGAATCACTTAGAATCAAGTCCCGCAAAGAGCATAAACATGATGATGACGACGATAATAACACATTCTCTAGCATTTTTCCGACTCCAGAACAACCAGAGAGGTCAAGTCTTGAGAGATTTGTTAGATTACACAAGCTATTGGGAAGGCTCTCTATGTTTTTGCAGTCTCTCATAACTAATATAGAAAGTTGCGGTAAAAGTTCAATGGAAGAGCGTAAAGTTTTTAATGCTGACCTCTCTAAATAAAGTGAAAATAACTTTTCTTTATTCTCCAAGACTTCTGGTAAATCTTCCAGTTGTGAGCATCCCGTAAGATCAAGAGAACTCACTAATTTTAGCTGAAAAATGCTGCTTGAAACTCTTTTCAGTGTTCTGCAGTGATTAAGACTTAAGTAACGAAGGTTAGTGAAACATTCAACTAAAGATGGAACGTTTTCTATAGCAGTCTCACTCAAAGACAAATCAATTATCTCATCTGAAATTTCTGGGAACTTAGAGAGATTTGAGCAGCCATGGAGTAAAAGTGTCTTAAGGGAAGTAAAACGACGCATGCTTGGAAGATTCTTGAGCCTTGTATTATAGCAAATGTCCAATGTGACAATTTTGCTGAGAGATTCGATCGCTGAATTAGGAACTTCTTCTTATGCAGTCTCGCTCAAAGACAAATAAGTTATCTCCCCTGAAATCTCTGGGAACTTAGTTATATTTGAGCAACCATCGAGCGAAAGTGACCTGAGGGATGTCAAATGACGCATGCTAGTTGGAAGATTCTTGATCCTCGTATTGTAGCGAATGTTCAATGTGACAAGTTTATTGAGAGATTCAATCGCTGAAGTAGGAACTTCTTCTATTGCAGTGAAGCTCAAATGTAACTTGTTTAAATTCCATGAAATCTTTGGAAACTTGGTAAGACTAGAGCACCTATGAAGTTGCATAATCTGAAGATTTGGTGCCTGTGAGAGGTCTGGAACTTCAGTTAATTGTTTGCATTTGAAGAGGCCAATTCGTCTCAAGTTCCCCAAAAACTGTGATGATCAAACAAGAATATATATATTTTTTGAACTAATGAAAAAATAATAATAATTATCAAATATTTCAAAAACAGAGAGAGAGAGAGAGAGAGAGAGAGAGAGAGAAAGATTATTATATGATTGTTTAAAAACGTATCCAGAGATGTTGAATATTATTATATGATTGTTTAAAAACGTACCTTAGTATCCCTCCAGAGATGTTGAATATTGCTTTCAAACATTTCAAGTTCAACAAGGTGATTTGGATTGGACTTAAATGGTAAGGATTTCAAAGGATATCCATGCCAAGATAGATATCTCAACTCATCAGGAAGTCCTTCACATATTAATTGCACCTTATAATCCATTTCTTTGTGCCAATTATACAATTTCAGCAGTTTAAGTCTAGGCATCCTCATAAAGGAATCGGGACCTAAGTATAGCTCACTTATTTATGACAAATCAAGGGATATACTTTCAACTGCACTAGTCCCCTGCCAACAAATCAAACATTAATGTATAAGTTACAATTGGATGTATATAAATAAAATCAAATTAAGATACTAAATGTCATACCATCATATAGATTTCAATTTCAGGATCTATATTAATTAATAAATTTGATAGCGCAAAAGACCTTAAATAATTCATGTGCGAGAAGTCTTGATCATCTTTTTTGGAGTTTTGATAGGTTTTGTGTCATGTCCATAAACTTTTAAAATCTTTACATGAACGATCAAGATTCTAATAAGGATAACCAAAACTTCTCGCACATTCTCTATTTATCTATCTATCTATCTATAACATAATAGATATCTTTAATGTTTTTGGCTTTTACTGTACTTTTTTTAAAATAAATTATATATATATATTTTGAGGATCCCATAATCTGCTGCGTTCATTAGACTCTTTGATGGATTCCTGAAAAACAATACCACGACCTATTTCTTGTATCAAATCATGCATCAATAATTTATTTTTTGTAATTGTTAACAGACACTTGTCAACAAGAACACTTATTCCGATTTTAGTGAAGAGTCCACAACCATCTAGTATAGCTGTTACACGATCTTTTTCCTCTCCTTTGAAAAAACATGCAATAAAAAGAAATATATCCTTCTCGTTGTCATCCAATCCATCATAACTTATTCTTAACATATTCTGTATTTTCGAGTTTAGACATTTTTTGAGCTTATCCAATGAACTTTTCCACTCTAGCTTGGTCCTGCCAAGTAGAAAGCAACCCAAAACTTTAAGTGCTAATGGATTGTCTTTAGCATAACTTATCACTTTGCTTGACAAGTCCATATAATCTTTTGGAGGATGGCTTTCCTTAAAGGCATTTGCACTAAATAGTTGAAGAGCTTCATGGTAATTTAATCCTTCAACCTCATACACTTCATCAACACCATTCTTAAGCACTTGTCTATCTCTAGAAGTTATGATAATTTTACTTCCAAGACCAAACAAACTTAGATGATCTCCCATCAAAAATTTCAAGTGCTCTGAATCATCAACATCATCGAGAACAACAAGAATCTTCTTGCGATGAAGTCTATTAAGAGTAAAAGCATTCATATTTTTATTTTGTTCTCCAAGTATTTCAAAAAGAAGCTTCTCTTGTAAATGGTTGAGTCCATTTTTAGCATCATCTCTAACATTTGCGAGAAAGCAAACAGCTTCAAATTTATTGGCGATTCGGTTGAATATAGCTCTTGCAATGGTTGTCTTACCTATTCCACCCATTCCCCAGATTCCAATAATGCGAATCTCTGTCATTCCAATGCATAATAAAGATTCAACTCTGTCTATGCTTGATGCTATTCCAACCAAGCCATGCAAATGATCTCCTGATGATTTATGATTCAATCTATTTAAAACATCTTTGACAATCTTTTCAATAAATTCAGACTCAGACCTGTCAATTGTGAATAATAACTTCAATAAAGTAATAGTTAAGAGTTAAAGAAAAAATTTAAGTTGCTGGGCGCCTGGGCAGCGGCAAAGCATCAATTATAATTTATAAGGAAAGAGTTGATTATGAAGAAGAGATAAAACAAATAATACTGCCAAAAAAAATAAAAGTAGAGAGCAAAATTATCAATTTACACACTATTTGTCTCATAGGAAACAAGCTAAACCACGAGATGGTTGTCTTGGTGGTCCAAGGCTTGAGATGAAACTTAAGTTCTTGGTTCTACTATTGGTAATAACATTGTGGCTAGTCATCAAGACACTAGCACAGTTGGTAGAAAAACGGGTTTGGGGTACGGGCAGGGGCGAAGTCAGGATTTTGGTTTTGGAGAGACCAAGACAAAAACTAATATTGTAGGTCACGCAATCTTCAAATAATATCAGTAGGAATCCCTTAAAAGAAAAAATACAGAATCCCGTACCTGATACTTTTCAACAAAATATGATACCGTTTGGTGTTAAAAGTAACGATACAAATAAATAAATAAAATAAATATTAACTAATTAAATATAACATGTATATTTTATATCTAGAAAATTATTTATAACCAAATCAATCTAATTTTCTTCTTAATTTTCATTTCAATTACATAATCAAAGAGTGTATGAGAAAACATCTTTTCTTTTTTTACAAAATTTATGCTCGTTTTTAACAGTATGCATAACTAAAAAAAAAAAAAAAAAAATTTAATAGTTCCCAACTTATAAAATATAAATTTCAATAGCTTAATTAAAATATCATTATGCCATTGATATATTTAAATCACAATTATTTACATACTTGTAACTTAATTTTATAATATTCATGTCAAACCAAATTAAATTATAATACTTTTGAAGAAGATTTAAATAATAAACTAATAAAGTAAATTTATCAAAATCAAATTAATGTTTAACCAAACAAAATAAATAATAAAGGTAGTGGTTATAAGAGTTCAATATTTACTTAGTTTGTTCTAGTGAAATCTAAAATATATATATATATATATATATATATTATACATAATGAGTAATACTAGGCTTCCCAAATTTTTTCCTAAATACTTTCTCAAATGTTTGTAGAATGTGAGGTGTCAACATCACATCATTCACCACATAATTTCATAATTTACAAGATTTTGACACCTCACGTGCTACATACATTTGAGAAAGAATTTGAAAAAAAAGTTGGGAAGACTAGCATTACTCGCATATAATACACACCAGATTAGGTAATAATGTATGAAATAATAGGAAATTAAAATAGTAAAATGGATTGATTTTATCTCCTATTTACATGGTCAATAGAATTATGGAAAAAAAAATTATAAGTTAATTTATATTATTAAAATAATAAAAGGACAAGGGAATATTATCATCTACTATACATATATATATATATATATCACATTTTATGTATTATAGTCTTTTTTTTATTTTTATTTGGGATTGGTTCATATTTTTGGTTCATATTTTAATTTTGTATAATAGAATTTTTTTTTTTACTTTGGGGGGGGGGGGGGGGGGGGGGGGGCGGGGGCACGGGTAACTCTCTGGTCAGCAGTTGGAATCCTACATAGACGAAGACGAGTTTTGATTTATCCATTTGCATCTCTGTGTGGCCGGGGGTGTGGGCCGAGGTTTCCCATCTGTCCTACTCACAACAACCAACAAATAGACCACCATGGCGTGTCATGCAGTTGGGGAGGACAGACTGATGGGTGCCTAGACGAAGTCCGGGATACTCAATATCAATATATATATATATATATATTATTTTTTCTAACAAACAAGAAATGTATACTAAGATATTGTGTGTAGTCATATCCCCTCCTCAAACTCGAATTATTATAATATTTAAAAATAATAATATTTTCAGAAAAATTAAATTATTTAAAATTAAATTAAATTAGATTAAAAATATTGTTTAAATTCATTTTTGAATGGCATATATAATATTTAAATGATTTTTTTTTATAAATAACTAAAACTATTTAAAATTAATTTTAAACAAATTTAGGATCAGTTTGGTATTGCTTTTGAAGAGTTAAAATCAGCTTATTTTATAAGAGTGGTGTTATTGACACTCACTACTTAACTATTTACACCCCACTTTTTAAATTATTTAGTTTTTTTTTTTTTCATTTATCAAATTACTTAAAGAGACATACAATTTTTATTAAGAAAATCTTGTACAAAGTAAGACTAATAAAACTCCACTTTCTTTATTTCAAAACCCTAATGACAAAAGCTTTAATGATATAGCTATTTTTGTTTATATTTTCTTTCAGATCTCGATCATATGTTTCTTATGTTTAGTATTTATTGATTTATTACTATTTTTATTTATATTTTCTTTTAGATCTTGATCTCATGTTTACCATGTTTATTATTTATTGATTTTATTATTTCACTTTGTTTTATTTTTATTCTCAAATTTCAGATCCATGTTTGCTATTTTTTTCTCGGTTTATTTTTTTTTTCTAGATCTTCCAAGTATAGTATAATTTGTATCAATTCTTTTGTAGATTTTATTCCGGATCTTCCTTAGTTTAATGTTATTTACCAAAAAAAAAAAAAAAAAAACGAAATCACAACCAAGAAAATCTAATCTCTGACAAAGCGAAACCACACCAAAAACTCTAATTCAATCGCTCAAAAAAAAAATCATTAAACAATTAATATCATACTCACAATCTACCATCAACAATCCAATCAACTATAGAAAGAAAAAAAATTTGAATCTAATGGTTTTACCGTGAAATAAGAAAAAAAAAACAAGTCATGCGAATGGATGTGAGAAAACTATATATAAAAATTATAGATAAAGTGTATTTTTATTTTTATTTTTATATTTTTTAAAAAAGATGAGTGTATTAAGTTTGAAAAATAAGTAAAAGGGTATTCCTGGAAATAAATCAAAATTTTAAAAAGTGGAGCATAAATAGTTCAGTAGTGGTCAATAGCACCACTCATTTTATAATTATGACATAAAATAATGTTTGGTAAAACTTTCAAAAGTGATTAATTGATAATCTATCAAGTTTTGATAGTGATTTTGATAAATATATGAGGTTACTTTTTAAAAGTAATTATGAAATAATCTAATTCAACATTTAATGAATCTTTCAAAATATCTTTATTATCCTTATGAAATTAAATTACAATCATTTATATATCTTATTTAATCTTTTTATTGTTCTTATGGAATTTTTTTTTCTAATTAAATATTCTACTTAAATATTGATTTATTATATATAATTAATGAAAAAAAATGAAATAGAGTTCTAAAATCATATCTATTTTAATCATTATAACTATTTTCGGCACTTTTGAAATAAAATTACTAAACATATGTATAATGTTTTTGAGCTATACAGTAATTTTAAAAATATAATTCATCAAACATATACTGATTAACTTCACATCTGATTATTCCTTCAGCACAGCTAATAGTGATTATTATAAAAATTATATTAATACCAAACTAGCCCTCAATATTTTGTCTTTTTACTTTGATATTGTTAGATATTACTTTTGGAAAATGTTTTAATAAAATATATCCATATACAAATTACAAATAGTTTAATAAGAAAAAAAAAAAATGACGTAATGAGACTGGACTTCCCAGTACAATCTAAACTACCAAACGGACCATACAATCCAAACCACAAAGCCTATACTATATTTCAAAAAATTGAAATCAAAATTCTATATTGCTATTGAACACAAATAACAATGGTAAAGTGTGCGTCGTGTAAATACTCTTGACTTATGAAATTTCACGATCGATTGTGTGGTTTTTTGAGTAAATTAATGCAATCAAGTAATCAACTAAGGTTTTTTTTTCTTTGTTTTCCAAGTCTTATTTTTATAGTACTTATATTAAAGACACTTCAATAGTTCAATTTATTTTTATTTTTTATTTCTTTCTTTTCGAGATCTTTCACGTAAATACTATTATACTCCTCATCTAAATTATGATATATTTTTTTAAAGAAATATTTATTTATAATTAATAATAATTTTATTTTAAATACATATCAAAAAATAATTTTATTTTAACAATTTTATTTAATATAAAAAAAAATATTAAAAACTTTTAACTAGGAAAGATGCTCGCTGGTTTATTGAGAGGAGACCAAGTGGCCTCCTATGACCATGACAAATGGAGTTGATTTATTGAGATGAGGCCAAGTGACCTCCTATGACCACTTAAAACAAATGGAAGGAGCGAGGCCTCCTCCTATGTTCAATTCATTAGGTTAGGTGGTTAGACTAGATTAGGGTAAGGGTTTGAGTTTAATGAAATTAATGATTTTTTTTTATTTTTTTTTTTATTTTTATTATTATTATTTTTTTATGAGTAGAGCATTTTGATAATAATATAATTAAATGAGGTTATTTTAGGATATATTGTCAATTTTCTAATTATGTTTTAACAATTAACCGAATAGTAAAAACTTGAAGGACTATAAAAAAATTAAAAACTTTTAAAAATTCATTTAATACTTAATGAGTATGAATAAATCTATTAAGTTGTTTTTGTTTATTCTTTTTATTTATCAAACAACTTAAAAAATTCAGAACAATTGAAAATAAAGAATAAAAAATTTTGACTTTTCACTTAATTCCAAATCACTTAATTAAATTCTTGAAAATACATATCTACTTTCAAGAATTTATTTCAAGATATCAAATGAAAATACATAACAATTAAAAATAAAAAATGTATTAATGTCAAATTAATTGTTTTCAAATAATTTTATCATTAAAAAAATAAATTAATTAATACTAAATTCAGAGGTGAGAAAAATAAAAACAAACATATCATACAAAAATGTTATTCGAGTTTCAGGCTTTGGTTTCATTTAGTATTCAGAAAAATTGATTAGTCTTGAAATAAAAAAAGATTTCACATTCTAATTTAAGATATTTTTATCTTAATTTAAAACTTAAGTAAAATAAATAAATAAAATTATGACTCAAGTGAAAAGCAAAGACCTCAAGTATACTAAAGAGAGAAACAAAGTCAAAGCATATATAAGTGGAAATGGTGGAAAGTATCACCTTTTCCAACTGATTTGGTGATTCTATGACCGGTTTAATAACTTAAGTTTAAAAGGCACCTATTATGGTGAACTACCAAAATTGCCCTTAGATAATCATTTATGTTATTGTGTTTGTCTGGTTCTCTCTCCACACTTCCAACAAAAACGATAACGAGGTTAGTCTCTCTCTCTCTCTATCTCTCTCTCAATACAAATAGAAGTTCAAGATCAAAACAACTGGACGTGCTTCATTACAACAAAGTAATATTTCGTGTAAATACTTCTTTTCATTTGTTCACATTTTCATTGTGACAATTGTGGATCTCCGAGACTTTGTCACCTTTTTCCGAGCCTTTTTAAAAATCACTAATCGAGCATTTTCATGTCTTGTCCGAGCCTTTTCATGTGTTGTCCGAGCCTTTTTATGTCTGCTCCGAGCCTTTTGAAGTTTTGTCCGAGACTTCTCCGAGCTTTTTCATGTCTTGTCCGAGCCTTTGCAAGTCTTCTCCGAGCCTTTTGAAGTTTTGTCCGAGACTTTTATAAAATAACTATTCGAGCATTTTCAAGTCTTCTCCGAGCTTTTTCATGTCTTCTCCGAGACTTTTCAAAAATCACTAATCGAGCCTTTTCAAGTCTTCTCCGACCTTTTTCATGTCTTCTCCGAGACTTTTCAAAAATCACTAATCGAGCCTTTTCAAGTCTTATCCGAGCTTTTTCATGTCTTGTTCGAGCCTTTTCAAGTCTTCTCCGAGACTTTTAAAAAATAACTATTCGAGCATTTTCAAGTCTTCTCTGAGACTTTTCAAAATTCAGTAATCGAGCCTTTTCAAGTCTTCTCCGAGCCTTTTCAAGTCTTCTCCGAGCCTTTTCATGTCTTGTCCGAGCATTTTCAAGTCTTCTCCGAGACTTTTTAAAAATAACTATTCGAGCTTTTTCATGTCTTGTCCGAGCCTTTGCAAGTCTTTTCCGAGCCTTTTGAAGTTTTGTCCGAGACTTTTAAAAAATAACTATTCGAGCATTTTCAAGTCTTCTCCGAGCTTTTTCATGTCTTCTCCGAGACTTTTCAAGTCTTCTCCGAGACTTTTAAAAAATAACTATTCGAGCTTTTTCATGTCTTGTCCGAGCCTTTGCAAGTCTTCTCCGAGCCTTTGCAAGTCTTCTCCGAGCCTTTTGAAGTTTTGTCCGAGACTTATAAAAAATAACTATTCGAGCATTTTCAAGTCTTCTCCGAGCTTTTTCATGTCTTCTCCGAGCTTTTTCATGTCTTCTCCGAGACTTTTCAAGTCTTCTCCGAGACTTTTAAAAAATAACTATTCGAGCATTTTCAAGTCTTCTCCGAGTTTTTTCATGTCTTCTCCGAGACTTTTCAAAAATAACTAATCGAGACTTTTCATGTCTTCTCCGAGCCTTTTCATATCATCTCCGAGACTTTTCAAAAATTAGTAATCGAGCCTTTTCAAGTCTTCTCCGAGACGTTTCAAGTCATCTCCGAGACTTTTCAAATAATCACTAATCGAGTCTTGTTAGGTCTTCTCCGAGACTTTTTATTGAATTACTAATCGAGTCTTTTAAAGACTTTTTCGAGACCAAAAATGTCTTTTTCGAAACTTTCATGTATTCTTCGAGACTTTGCTATTGTTCTCCGAGCCTTTTAAATATCCTCACCCGAGCCTTTGTAAATGTAATTTATGAAAATATTTTGTACTCCTGAGTTTTAATTAATAGTTTTGATTAATTTGACAGCATCATGAATCGGGTTAGAATAGTAATATCTTACAACGGTCAATGGGAGCAACTACCCGACGGAAGTCAGAGGTTTGTTGGATCCGATAACAAGGGAATGTATGTGTCAAAGAATATGACTTACGAAGAATTGGTGGCGATCGTGCATACCATTGTGAAGTATGATGTAAACAAATTCAATGTTGATCTGGCATCAGTATCAATCGTTCCTGGCAGTACATGTCGTACATTTATAAGAAATAACGATGATGTTCAGTTTATGCTAGGGGAAGATCGGGTGATCCCTCAAGTATGTGTAAGTCTAACTCAGAGGACACCTGGAGATGTGATAGGGAATGATATTCCTCCTCCTGAAAATACCCAACAATTTGGATCCTTTAGCGGTAGCAACCAACTATATCCCTAAAGGAGTTTCGCCGAAAGTGGGGAAAACATGTGTGGTGTCCCACCGGTAGCGGTTGACCAAGTAGTTGAACCTCAATTTGGCGATGTGTTTGGTTGTCGAATTGAGCAGTACCATGAGGTGGATAATGAGGCAAATAATGAACAGGTAGATGATCTAGAAAATGTGGATGAAGAGCGTACACAAATTCAAACACAAGGAAGACATGTACAAGGAGTTAGTTGCACTGTACCAAATATGCCTGGGACTTCCGAGGTCCGACATAATATAACTGTATCTGATTCTGATAATACGATAACGTGGGTTATTCCCGGAGCAGATTCATACTCGTTTGGTATTGGTAGAAGCAGCACCTTGGCAACGCAAGAACCTACATGCATGATTTATAAAGGTCAATTTTTCCCAGTAAAAAGGATTTGAAGAGGCTAGTTGGCCTTTTTTCAATGCGGGAGAACTTTGAATGGAAGGTGAAAAGGTCTAATAAGACAACGTTACATCTAGTTTGCATCATTGACAACTGTACGTGGAAATTAAGAGCGGTGAGGAGAGATGAAGGGACTTACTTCCAAGTCAGAAGTTTTGTCAACCAACACAGTTGTCCTTTGGAGGAGGTTCACCGTCGCCACCGACAAGCTAGTGCAGTCATAATCGGAGAAGTCATTGCACCTAGACTTCAACAACATGATGGTCGTCTCATGCGTCCGAAGGACATAATCGCCGATATGAAAACAATGTATGGCATCCAAGTCATGTACAGTAAGGCACATGATGCCTTGCAATATGCATTGTCCTTGACCTATGGAACACATGAAGAAAGTTTCAAATTGTTACCATCGTTTGCGTACGTTTTGGAACAGCAAAATCCTGGCACAATCACCGACTTACAATGCGCAGACGATGATACATTTTTGTACTTTTTCATGTCGTTGGGGTCCTCAATTAGAGGTTTTCGGAGGTGTATGCGTCCTGTGATTGCAGTTGATGGTACCCATTTGAAGGGAAGATTCGGGGGTACAATGTTTGTTGCAACTGCACAAGATGGAAACGAACAGGTGTATCCAATTGCTTTTGGGTACGGTGACTCAGAAAACAACCTTTCATGGGAGTGGTTTTTGGAATGCTTGAGGGGTGCCCTTGGTCATATAGATGATCTGGTTTTCATTTCCGATCGCCATGCAAGCATTGAAGTGGGGATTTCTAAAGTGTTCCCTTATGCAACCCATACGATATGTTGCTGGCATTTTGGTGAAAATATGAAAAAGCGATTCCACAGAAAGGATGTTGCCGACATAATGGATTCAGCAGCTAGGACGTACAGTGAATTCAATTATAACAGGCACATGGAGGAGTTACATAGGCTGCACAAGGGTGCATTCGAATATGCCATTGCTGCCGGTCCACACAAGTGGTCTCGCGTACACTGTCCCCAAAGAAGGTACAGGCTGATGACCACAAATATTGCAGAGTGCATAAACTCATGCCTAAAATTCGCACGGCAACTGCCAATGATGACACTGGCGGAGTTCATTAGGAATATGCTACAAAAGTGGTTTCACGATCGTCATGCAGCTGCACGGTCCATGCGTCATCAACTGACCGACGCAGCACATCTTGTGATCCTAAAACGTGTCGAGAAGTGCAATTATATGACCGTAAATCCAGTTGACTGGAACATATTCTCCGTCAAATTGAAGGGAAACCAATGGACGGTTAACTTACACTTGAAGACTTGCACATGCAACAAATTCCAAATGGACCATTTCCCATGTTCTCATGCACTCGCAGCGGCAAGGTACATGAGATGTTACAGTTAACGATTTATATTATTTGGGTTCGTGAATCTCATTGTTTTCATTGTTGTAGGGAGCGAAACTTGGATTTCACATCTCTGTGTGCGGACTACTACAAGAGAGAGACACTTATTAATGCATACTCGGTTCCTATTATGCCTGTTGGCCATCCTTCTTCATGGGTAGTGCCATCCGACATCGCATCTCGGGTGGTTTTAAATCCAAAGTCGAAGAGACAATCAGGTCGCCCGATGGAGGGTCGACATGCCTCGTCTTCGGAGAGGACAACCACACAGTCGTGTAGAAGATGTGGACAATCGGGACATAATAGCAGGCGGTGCTCCAACCCACCGATGGTTAATGAAGGTCCCAGCATAAGTGTTCCCGATGAATACCGTCGCAAGTGCAGCATCTGTCATTCAATTGGACACAACAAACAAACGTGCCCTGAGAAAGACTCTACCGTGGAATGAATGGAGCCATTGAGGAAGGCGATCAAACATAACAAGGCAGTACAAGAGGAACATGTCTCCAACTTGATGTCTTCCAACATCGTCCAGACGTTGGGAACCATGCTCGATACAGTTGTGTTATGAGACCGTTGGTTATTATGCTTTTTTATGTTGAACTATTATGATATATTTATTGGTTGTTCGTTTAATGCCATACTGTATCTTTTGTTATAGTGTCTACAATTCATTGTATTGTTTATGGATTTCAATATATCAAATGTGTGTTCAAGTGTTAATTGCAAACAACTAAATTTTTTTTAAAAATAATTTCATTTCATTACTCAAATGTTATGTACATCAACTAAATCACTAACTGGAAGACCAATCCTTTGAGTTACAATAAACCTCCACAGCCATCTTCTCTCGGATGGTGCCCATTTCATTTTCTGACCAGTCGAACGTATCCCTGTTCGCTGCCAGGTACTCTATCAATCTCAAAGTATGGGCACCACAGTTACCACTGCAATTCACCACATAAACAACCGTTAGAATTGAATGTTATTAAAACCGATTAGGATAGAATAAGATCTTTCAACAGTCATACCCTCTATCCTGTTGGGGTACACGGTCTCTAGACACAATGTTGAGTCGAAAGGGCTTTTTCTGCAATGTATACGTCATATCGCCCCTCCGTCTGCGACCGTGAAAGTCCAACGCATGCAGCATCGACGGTAAAAAATATCGTAAGCAAGCGAGCTGCGTTTTCCTATGGCGAAATGGTACCTCCTGTCTGAACGGGTCCATCAGGTAAATACTCCCTGTTGTGAGGTCGACGCTGGCTAGTGACCAATGCGTACGTCCAAGGTTGCAAGGAATCAAAACCTGTATGTGTTTCAATAAAGTGTTATTAATGGGAAATTTATTTAAAATTCAAATTCAAACAATGTAAATAAAACACTGACCACGTCAACTTCGTTCCATGGTTTGGTTCCTACCGGGACCAATCCACGTACCACCGCAAGGTCCTCAGCGGACCACTGATGCTTGAACATAGACCAACTGCGGCGGGGTTTGTCGGCCCCACTTCCCATTAATCTCTCCCAGTCATTCAATAACCATGACCGTACAAAGAAAATTTATAAAACGTTAGATAAAAGATGTACGAAACACATAAATAGATGTTCAAAAGCCGTACAAATTAAACACTTACATAGAACTGTGAATCCAGTATGTTGATCCTCGGACCGTAGACAGTGGAGTAATATCTCTGACGCTTCCGCAGAATATGCAAGTACGCGTCCATATGTTGACAATTTCAACATTTTGTATTGTTAGCATTCTACTATTTCAGAAACATCTTATACACAATGTTCAGGTAAGGACCATACCGTATCCTCCAACTCCATGGTGTTGGTTTGAAATCGATGGAACCAGGGGACACCAACTGGCTCGAGTAGATCCACATCACGCCTGCATAATTTTTGAAGAAGTTATATAAGAAAGTCATTTTACTTAGCAGTTTCAAAATACAAAATAATTTTTGTAATATCTGCGATTATACTTACAATTCCCCAGTCGAGTTCCTCTTATAGGCTTGGTACGCCGCAAGGTGTTCAGGATCTATCAATGCGTGGGGCGCCCATACATGTGCTGGTTGTGGCCTAATCCTTGGCCTCTTCGGCCGAGAGGGGTCAGTGTATGGGGTCCGCTGCTGCCAACCTGCCCTGCGAACCCGATCCCGACGTTGAAGGGGTGGGGTAATCCGGTCCAACTCAATGTGATCCACTGGATGGCTGAGCTGTAAGGAGGAACTCTGTCCCCGTGTATTGCCTCCAGAGGTGCGATGTGTTGACGGACTATGTCCCCCTGTATCGCCTGTAGGGGTGCGCTGTACATTGGAACTATGTCGCCGTCGATCGCCTGCAGGTGTAAGCTCTTTGGGTGCACTGAGACTGGGGATCTCTGTCTCTGTGGAATAAATGAAGGGGTGCTCTGCACGAGGATCGACCGGAGGGGTGTGCCGTAAGGAGGTGCTCTGTACCAGTTCTTGAGAATGAACAGGTTGTTCTGGTAAAACCTGCTGAGGTTCTTCCTCTATCTCCATAGGTGTTGTATCAGTACCACTAGTACCACCAGTAACCTCCTCTCGTGGTGTCACACCAGGCCCTTGCTGATCACCCTGATGACTACCTGTCCTCCCTCTGGGACTGAAGTCTCGGTGTCCGTCTGGGTCATCGAAGGGTGGGTCATCGAACCGTGTACCTCGAGTACCGGCGTGCGACGTCGAACCCTGAAGCCCTCGAATCAAATCTAGCAACTCCTGATGCTGTTGATCTCGTTTCTCATTACTCTTTCGCACCTCCTCCTGTAACTCGCGTAACTCATCCATTAGTTCAGTATACCGACGGTCCTGAAAGGATTTCGAAATTGTCAGTACTAAAACCATTCACTCGATTGAAATTAAATAATACGGTAAAAAGAATTATACGTACCTCTGCTTGCCCTCCAACGCCTCCTCGTGAGTCATCTCCAGTTCGAGAGTCATCTCTAGTTCGAGGCTCTCTAGGCAACGTGAATCGAACCCGCCTAGTCCTCGCGAGACGAATATGACGACCGTCCGAGTCAGAACCCTCCGTATCACTGGGTTCGAAAGACGGACCCTCAGTGTCACTGGTTCCGGCAGTTGTATATCGTTCGGGGTCAGAGACGGGAACAGGTATATCACCGAGATCAGCATCATACAAACTGCCTCCCTGGGAAATGCCCTCGAAGTACCGTTCAGCCCTCTCAGTTGCCGTCGGCACCAATTTTACCCTCGCAAACATCTGAAATTGCAGTTAGACCATTGTAATTGTATACATACTAATAGTTATGAACATAAAATATATATATATATAGATATTTACACTTTCAAGGAAAATGCTATTCAACTTCTCCCCCCTCGGTCGCGTACTCAACTCCCATTTTAGAATTCGGGGAGAGAGCTCGATTTCCCTCCGCTTCCCACATCCGCTGTTGCCAAGCTCGGGGATAACCTCGAAAGCAAATATCTACAAAACAGCTAAGAACGATAAGAATCCAATACAATATATAAGTCATATGAAAAAAATAACAAATTCAAAATTCTCACCAACAGGGCGTGCGTTAGCCCATATATGTTATATGTCTCCGTGGTGTGTACATCAACGCCCTTTCGTCGCTGGCGTTGTTCAAACCGCCTACGTCGACCATCCAACGCATGCTTGAAACCGTATATAGACCGCCTATACACGTGTGCACCCCACGGGAACGCATCAAAAGCGTCCAAGTCCTCGACTAGGCGAAACTGCCATACTGGAACTTTCTCTCTCTCGTCCAACCCCATCAGTATCCAGCTAAGCATATACAATAAGCAAAGCTTAACCGCATCGTACCGCTCAGAAAAAACACCAATCCGTAGAACGGCTTTCAGCTCTGCATACTCGACCTCATCTCGACCCTCAAAGTACCGCCGGTGTATGCCATTCTCTACCATATCATAGGTTGACGTGTCAGGAAGTTCTCCGAACTTCAATCCGGTGATTAGACAAAACTCAACCTTTGAGAACCGGACCGAATGCCTTCCTAACAAAAATCTCATCTCATCTTCAGGCCCATCGTGATGCAACTCGCGAATAAGCAACCGATGTACAATGCCAGCTGAAAACTTCATCCCACGATCCATCCGAAGGAGGTGTCCAAAACACGACTCAGTATACCGACGTCGTTCTTCGATCGCAAGATGTTCAGGTACCTTGTTAAGTGCGTTGTCGATATCTGTAAGGTCATCAAAATGGTCATGTCGAGTTATTTTCCCCGAATACCTTTCTTCCTCTGGAGTTTTAAGCGAATCTTTTAGTTGATTCCTCATCTGCATATTGATATAAAAAAAATATATCTAGTTAAATAAAATAAATAATATAAAAATGAAAGGTTTCGGACACTAAATGAAAAGTCTCGGACACTATATGAAAAGGCTCGAAAACTATATGAAAAGGCTCGGGCACTATATGGAAAGGCTCGGAAACTATATGAAAAGGCTCGGACACTATATGAAAAGGCTCGGACAATATATGAAAAGGCTCGGAAACTATATGAAAAGGCTCGGACACTATATGAAAAGGCTCGGAAACTATATGAAAAGGCTCGGACACTATATGAAAAGGCTCGGACAATATATGAAAAGGCTCGGAAACTATATGAAAAGGCTCGGAAAATATATGAAAAGGCTCGGACAATATATTAAAAGGCTCGGAAACTATATGAAAAGGCTCGGAGACTATATGAAAAGCTTGGAGATTCTAATTCTAGAAACCTATTCATATTCCTTAAAAGGCTCGGATTACTATTTAAAAGTCTCGGACAATATTTTAAAAGGCTCGGATCCTGTTTTAAAAGGCTCGGATCCTATTTTAAAAGTCTCGGAGCCACTGTGAAAGGCTCGGAGATTCAGATAGCAGAAACCTATTCAAAATGCTCGGAAAAGGCTCGGATTACATGTGAAAAGCTCGGAAAAGGCTTGAAAACCCAGAACTTCATCGTGTTCAACAGAATTTTTTCATAAATTTAAACCCTAACCTAATCAAACAAACCTAATCAACAACAAATCAAATCAAACGAACATCCAACATCAAACGCAAATAAAAGTTTCAACAACAAAAACGCGTCAGAAAATCATATCACCTTCTCGTCGATTTCAAGACTGTATCGCCACCGCCGGCAGGTTTCCCGTCAGATTTAGTACCGGATTTCTTGGTCTCTCTTTCCACTGTTCTCTCTCTCTCAACTTTTTTCTCTTCAGACGCAAACTGACAAGAATGAGGGTATTTTTGTCTGGTCACCTAAATAGGTGCATTTTAAACTTACATTAGTAAACCAGTGACATTCTCACAAAAGCCCCTCCAAATAGTGACAAAAATTTTTTGAACCCGCATATATAAATAGAGAGAAGAAGAAATAAGTTACGTACCGATCATACTGGTTTAAATCCCAGCCAGATATATTAGCTACTTCTATCACAGCATCCCTCCAATTTCGAAAATTGTCATTCATTTTGTTGAAGCTCTTTTCATGTTTAGCAAATGCTTCTCCATAAGTTTCCATTTGTTTTCTAATATCAGAGGGACTTACATGGTAGAAAATCGGTAAAATTACTAGTCCCTTTGTTTTGTTGCACTCAAGTATCCTTATTAGCTCCTTCAAACACCATGAAGAAGTAGCATAGTTCTCTGAGAAAACGATGATCGACAGACTTGAACTTTGAATTGCATTTGAGAGTGATGAAGAAATCTCATCACCTTTTCTAACTTCAAAACCGTCAATGAAGGTTTTGATGTTACTTTAACACAAGGCGGCATAGAGATGACTTGTAAAGTTATTACGAGTGTCTTCACCTCTAAAGCTAAGGAAGACATCATACTTTGGAGGGTTGAAACCAGTAAACGTAGAAGAAGAAGCCATATTAGGGTTACAATTTTGACAGCAGAGTTGATGTTGTACTCATATTTCGATGATTTGCTAGCAAATTTATAACTTGAACAAGAAAAGACAAGGAATTAACGTGTGTTTACATTTCTTCGAAATTTCATATAATTACACTATATTAAAATTTCTTATAAATTAATTTTTCTACTTTGTTGTTGATTGATTGAGAGTGCTGTAGAATTTTCAAGGAAAGTCCGATGAAAAATCTCTATGACTTTTGGATGTAGAATTTTCAATTATACAACCGAAGGCCGTATAAAGTGTCATTCTCACTTTTGCAAAAACAAACATATTATTGAATATCAATGCCTTAGTCTATTGATATGTGCATGAAAATCGTCGGAAATAATACAATGTTTAGGAGGACCAAGTCTGGTCAACAAATAATTTATATGTGTTAACTAACACATATAAATTATAATTTATATGTGTTAGTTAATTTGTATGTGTTAGTTAACATATATAAATTATTTATTGACCAGAATTGGTGATCTAAAACATATAAATTATTTGTTGACAATGATCTTCATGAACACATAGCCTGCATGAGTTGCATTAGAATAATGCACATATCATCTATATACAACATATATGATTTGAAATTTAAATTGATTATCATATATAATAGTTCTTTTTTTTAACAAAAAATATATATATATATATGCGTATTGTCCCGCACGAAAAATTGTGCAAAATCTCAAATTAAAGAAAACTATACAGTAACTTAAAAAAAAAAAAAATACAATCTTTTGATTTTAATATTCTGAATATAGTACCTACATGGAAATTTCTTACGAATCTTCTGACCCAAAAAGACAGTCAAATAGTCAATTGACTTGATTTGACAAAGTCGACGCAATAATAGTGAGTTGGGGACCATTGGCCATTTTGCATTCACCTAAATTGGACTCCAAACATTAAGAAAAACTTAAATGAGATAATGAGACCGTTCAATAAAAGTGTACCATGTGAAACTCTAAAAATATAGTTTTATATTTTTAATGTAAATGGGGTATTTTTATTGGACGGTCTCACCATGTGGCAATGAGACCGTCCGATGTAAATTTTTTCTAAACATTATATTCCCTCCATTATTAATTTGTTATTATTATTATTATTATTATTATTAATTAAAAATGGACACCATCGCGGTTAGGGTTCTGCAGGGATTGGGTAAGAATAAGTTCTACAAACACACTTTACGGTTTTATGGACAAAAGCATATCTATTCTATAACTTGAAACTAAATTTAAATTGCGATCGAAGATAACATAATTATTTATTGTGCTTAAATTTAAATATAAATAAATAAATAAATAACAATCGATTAAAGTGTACGTGGAAGAGCAGTGCTTGATCCTAATTTGAGTGAAATGATATATATGATTTTGAGATTCAAAAATGCTACTTTGTCCAAATTCAGTGTCAAAATCTTGATCCCAAATAATGTAAATTCTTGATTTCTCTTGTATTAAAATTTGATGATTGAAATCATTAGGTTTTAGTAATGCCACATCATTTGGACACCGAATTTAGACAAAGTAGAATTACTCTATAAGATTTAAAGCAACTTATTGTTATTATTTATTTGGAGTTTTACAATCCACAGCATAATATTTGAATGCATAACTTCAATTTTAGGGGGAAAATAGCAAAACTAGCCCCTAGCAACATTAGGGATTTGGTTTAACCACGTATGAAAATTTTACTGTGTATAACCACATTTTTGAGTTATTATCGAAATACCTCCATATAAAAACACTCCCCAAGTTTAAACGTCCCTCGTTTTTTCTCTCTCCTCTCTTCCCTCTCGTCTCTCTCTCATTTCACACCAGAGGAGCTATTGTTGGAGATGTTGTCGCCCGGCAAAGTCGTCACTAAGACAAGCGCTACGAGCCTAGTTTACCCTGCACTTGGGATACACGTGGCCCAAGCAAGGCAATATCGGCGCTATTAGTTTGAAGATGAAGAAAGAAAAAAAAACAGTTCACCCAATGCGTAGAATGGATGTTACAGTAATTTGTCTATATAAGATTACAAACAAAACAAGGTTTTGGAGGTGGTTAATTTCAATAGATTTAGATCCCTTCCTCACATCACTTTGTCATCACCTAAATCAATGATTTAGATTCACTACAACAGATTGGGTCTTTTACTACGCGCAAAGAACGTCGTAAATGACTATTTATGACGGTCATCTACAAGCCGTATTAGATGAAGTCGTGAATGATAGTCATTTATGACGTTCATCTGCGAGCCGTATTAGATGATGTGGTGAATGACATCCCTCAAATACGGCGTACAAAACGCACCGTTTATAATATTTGAAAAACGCTGTAATTGAACCCCTTTTACGGTAGGGTAGTTCGCAGTGTGTGTTCGGAGGGCAGCCACCCACCCACGTCCACACACAATTAAATGGTGTTCTCATGGAGTGTTGAACTCAACACTCATGAGTGAACCAATCCAAGCCTTATCCACCTTGTTGCTGATTTGATTGTGCTACTAAAATTATAATTTTTATATATAACCTCTGCTTGTTATTAAATTTTTATTGATTATTTTTCCATCAAATATTTATTTGTAGATCGATTTCACTAATTTAAATTTTATTTTTATATGATAAACAAATTGATACTAAAAAACATTTATTATAACATTTAATTAACTATTTTGTTAAAATCATATATTGTCAGATCAAAGGGTCAATCGTTAATCGTACTCGGAATTAGACATGACCCTGGTTCCTGTTCTCGATTCAGAACCGATGGTTTCGGTTCTCGATTTGGAACTAGCAATTTCAATTTTCGATTCGGAACCAACGGTTAGGTTCCGGTTCCAACGGTTTGGTTCTTTTTAAAAAAATAATAGAAAACCTCTCAAGACTAATAGTTATTGATCCTTATGAAGAACATATTGGGAAAAAACAAAATTCATCACGATATAGAATCACTTTAGATGAACAAAATGATCTATATATTGCATCATTTTGGGAAAGACACGCAATAGGTAAGCCGTAAATAATCCCTTTTTACGGCGTTCCTCAAATGCATGCCATCTTTGAGAAATTATGTGTCACCATTACGACTCGCACACTAAATACAGTAAATAGTCATTCACTTGTTTTTGAAAAATGTATACATGCATGAGTTGATGTCTTACAAGACTCTCAAATAAGACATGCAACAGGTAAGCTGTAAATAATCTTTTTTTCTTAAATAATCTTTTTTTATGGCGTCGCGTCGTCTTTGAGAAATTATGTATCACTATTAGGACTTGCACTGAATGCCGTAAATAGTCATTCATTTTGTTTCTGAAAAATGTATACACGGCATGAGTAGTATGTCATAAAAGACTTTCAAATAAGATAAGCAATAGGTAAGCTGTAAATAATCATTTTTTATGGCGTTCTTTAATGCACGTCGTAAATAATCTCTTTTTTACGGCGTTCCTAAATGCACGCCATAAATAATCTATTTCTTACAACTTTCCTCATATGCGCGCCATAAATAATCTCTTTTTACGACGTTCCACATATGCGCACCGTAAATACTCTTTTTTTTACAGCGTTCTTCAAATGCGCGCCGTCTTTGAGAAATTATGCATCACAATTACGACGTGCATTTGTGTGCACGTCGTGAATGATAACATATACGACGCGCTTTTTATGTGCGCCGTAAAACTCAAGCCGTAAAAGACCCAATCTGTTGTAGTGATTAATTCTATTTTTAGTGGAGTAAAGACATAAAATTAATAAAAATAATCCATACCATTGATTGGCTATATTAAACTGGCAATAGATTAAGAAGATGAGGACAACGTGAGGAGAGTTAAGGTGAGGAGAGGATCTAGATCCGGTTTCAATATATAATTTATGTGAAACATCAACTTACTACGAATATCATAGATGGTGTTGACATGCTTGAGAATCCCTAAATTGTCATCATTGACCTAAGACACCGCCACCATTGAATCACTTACAATAGTGATTTTTCTACCTCTAAAATCATTTCTTGAAGCACAAAGGGAGTACACGCCATTTGGATAGCATCGATTTCTGCCAAGTTGGCATCTTTGACACCTACGAAATAAGAGAAAATACAAAGAACTTTTCCTCTAGAATCTCTCAATCTCTTAGCCGACCGATCCACATTAAACTTAAAAGCATCCACAGTAGGCGGGATCCAATCATCGAACCTGGTCTTTTTGGAAGGTTTAGATTCAATGCAACGGTTCCCAACATCAAGTAAAATCGTGTTAAAGGCTCAAAAAACCCTCTCCCATGGTGATGTATAGTTACTAGTTATTGGTTAGTTTGAATATCAATCTAAGGATCTACAAAATTAAATATTTAAACAATTAAAAAAGATATAAAAGAAAAAAAAAAAAAAAAAAACTCCTACTCGTATTATCATTGATCATCCTGCTATTAATTCCCAGCCCTTGACCTCTTTTTCAATTAACATAATACAAAAATACAATCATCTTTTTTTTTTATTATTTATCAAAATATCGTAATTATACCCTAAAATTGGCCTTGTTCAATATTTACATCATATTCATAATCGAGTCGGTCTAGAAGAACGCATGCATGCATGGCCAGTCAAGAGATGTCGAAGGTTTCATCGATGCTCTTTTAAATAAACAATAGTCTATTGAGAAACTCAAACCGTGGAAATGGTGCGAAATGTCACATTTTCAAACTTATTTGGTGATATTGTTAGTGGTTTAATAAGTTAAGTTTAAAAGGCACCTATTATGGTGAACTACCAAAATTGCCCTTAGATAATCAGTTATGTTATTCTCTTTGTACTTTTCTCTCTTCACACTTCCAACAAAAACGACTCTCTCTCTCTCTGATCTTTTCTTTCTCTCTCTATCTCTCTCTCTATCTACAAATAAAAGTTTAAGATTTGTCGTTGCCTTGAGTTTCATCTTCAACTTATAAAATAAGGTAATATTTCTTGAACTTTCTTCTTTTCATTTGTTCGCATTTTGTAAACCAGCCATTGTGAGAATTTTTAGATCTCCGAGCCTTTTCATGTGATGCCCGAGCCTTTTCATGTGTTTCCCGAGCCTTTCATATGTTACCCGAGCCTCTTCATGTGTTCACTATCCGAGCCTTTTTATGTGTTTCCCGTGCCTTTTCATGTGTTGCCCGTGCCTTTTCATGTCTTCACTATCTGAGCCTTTTCATGTGTTTCCCGTGCTTTTTCATGTGTTAACTATTCGAGCTTTTTCATGTGTTTCCCGTGCCTTTTCATGTGTTCACTATCCGAGCCTTTTCATGTGTTTCCCGTGCCTTTTCATGTGTTCATTATCCGAGCATTTTCATGTGTTTCCCGTGCTTTTTCATGTGTTGCCCGTGCCTTTTTCATGTCTTCATTATCCAAGCCTTTTCATGTGTTACTCGTGCCTTTTCATTCACTATCCGAGCCTTTTGAAGACTTGTCCGAGCCTATTGATGTGATACCCGAGCCTCTTCATGTGTTCACTATCCGAGCCTTTTTATGTGTTTCCCGTGCCTTTTCATGTGTTTCCCGTGTATTTTCATCTGTTAACTATCCGAGCCTTTTCATGTGTTTCCCGTGTCTTTTCATGTGTTCACTATCCGAGCTTTTTCATGTGTTTCCCGTGCCTTTTCATGTGTTCATTATCCGAGCATTTTCATGTGTTTCCCGTGCTTTTTCATGTGTTGCCCATGCCTTTTCATGTCTTCACTATTCAAGCCTTTTCATATGTTTTCCTTGCCTTTTCATGTGTTACCCGTGCCTTTTTCATGTCTTCACTATCCAAGCCTTTTCATGTGTTACTCGTGCCTTTTCATTCACTATCCGAGCCTTTTGAAGACTTGTCCGAGCCTATTGATGTGATTTACCCGAGCCTTTTAAAGAATTCTATGAGCCTTTTCATGTCTTCTCCGAGACTTTTCAATATTCTCACCATAGCCTTTGTAAATGTAATATTTGAAAAGAGTTTGTAGTTCTGGATTTTCATTAATGCTTTGTGATGATTAATTTGATAGCATCATGAATCGGGTTAGAATAGTAATATCTTACAACGGTCGATGGGAGCAGTTACCCGACGGAAGTCAAAGGTTTGTTGGATCGGATAACCAGGGAATGTATGTGTCAAAGGATATGACTTATGAAGAATTGGCGGCGATCGTGCATACCATTGTTAATTATGATGTAAACAAATTCAATGTTGATCTGTCATCAATATCAATTGTTCCTGTCAGTACATGTCGCACATTTATAAGAAATGACAACGATGTGCAGTTTATGCTAAGGGAAGATCGAGTTATCTCTTAAGTATGTGTTAGTGTAACTGAAAGGACAGCTAGAGATGTGATCAGGAATGATATTCCTCCTCTTGAAAATACCCAACAATTAGGATCTTTTGGCGGTAGCAACCAAGTGTTCACCCAAAGAAGTGCCATCGAAGGTGGGGGGAAACATGTCTGGTATCCCACCGGTAGCGGTCGACCATGAAGATTTAGTTGAACCTTAATTTGGCGATGTGTTTGGTTGTCGAAATGAGCAGTACAATGAGCAGAACAATTACCCGAACCCTGAGGTGGATAATGAGGCAAATAATGAACATATTAATGATTGGGTTGATGATCTACAAAATGTGGATAAAGACCATGCACAAATTGAAACACGAGGTAGACATGTACAAGGAGTTAGTTGCACTCCAATTGGTATGCCTGAGCCTTCCGAGGTCCGGTATAATGTAACAGCATCTGCAACGTGGGTTATTCCAAGAGCAGATTCATACTCGTTTGGTATTGATACAACTAACACCTTGGCAACACCAGAACCTAGAACCATGATTTATAAAGGTCAATTTTTTCTGAGTAAAAAGGATTTGAAGATGCTAGTTGGCCATTTTGCAATGCATCAGAACTTTGAATGGAAGGTGAAAAGGTCTAATAAGACAACTTTACATCTGGTTTGCATAATTGACGACTGTATATGGAAATTAAGAGCGGTGAGGAGAGATGAAAGGACATACTTTCAAGTGAGAAGTTTTGTCAATGAACACAGTTGTCCCCTGTAGGAGATTTACCGTCGCCACCAACAAGCTAGTGCAGTCATAATCGGAGAAGTCGTTGCACCTAGACTTTAACAACATGATGGTCGTCTCATGCGTCCCAAGGACGTCATCGCCGATATGAAAACAATGTATGGCATACAAATCATGTACACTAAGGCACACGATGCCCTACAATATGCATTATCATTGACCTATGGAACGAATGAAGAAGTTTTCCAACTTTTGCCATCTTTTGCATACGTTCTGGAACAGCAAAATCCTGGCACAATAACTGACTTACAGTGCACTGACGATGATAAATTCCTCTACTTTTTCATGTCGTTAGAGTCCTCAATTGGAGGTTTTCGGAGGTGTATACGTCTTATGATTGCAATTGATGGTACACATTTGAAGGGAAGATTCAGGGGTATAATGTTTGTGGCAACTGCACAATATGGAAACGAACAGGTGTATTCAATTGCTTTTTGGTATGGTGACTTAGAAAACAATCTTTCATGGGAGTGGTTTTTGGAATGCTTGAGGGGTGCCCTTGGTAATATAGATGATCCGGTTTTCATTTCCGATCGTCATGCAAGCATTGAAGCAGGGATTTCTAAAATGTTCCCTTATGCAACCCATACCATATGTTGCTGGCATTTTGGTGAAAATATGAAAAAGCGATTCCATAAAAAGGATGTTGCTGACATAATGAATGATGTAGCTAGGTCATATAGTGAATTAAAGTATAATCGTCACATGGATGAGTTACGTAAGCTGTATAAGGCTGCATTCGATTATGCTATTGCTGCCGGTCCTCACAAATGGTCCCGCGTACACTGTCCCCAAAGAAGGTACATGGTGATGACCACAAATGTTGTAGAGTGCATAAACGTATGCCTAAAATTCACACGGCAACTGCCATTGATGACGTTGGCAGAGTTCATTTGGAATATGCTACAAAAAAGTGGTTTCTCGATCGTCATACAACTGCACAGTCCATGCGTCATCGATTGACCGACGCAGCATATCTTATGATCCTAAAATGGGTTGAGAAGTGCGGTTTTATGACTGTAAATCCAGTTGACTGGAACATATTCTCTGTCAGACACAAAACAGTGGACAGTGGACGGTTGACTTAGCCCGTAAGACTTGCACATGCAACAAATTCTAAATGGACTTTTTTCCATGTTCACATGCACTCGCAGTGGCAAGGTACTTGATAAGTTACAGTTCACACATTATATTACCCAAACGTGAATCTCACTATTTTCATTGTTGCATGGAGCGAAACATGGATTTCACATCTCTGTATGCACACTACTACAAGAGGGAGACATTTATTGATGCATACTCGGTTCCTATTATGCCTGTTGGCCATCCTTCTTCATGGGTTGTGCCATCTGACATCGCAGCGCGGGTGGTTTTAAATCCAAAGACAAAGAGACAATCAGGTCGGCCGATGGAGGGTCGACATGCCTCGTCTTCGGAGAGGACAACCACATAGTCGTGTAGAAGATGTGGACAACCAGGACATAATAGCAGGAGGTGTTCCAACCCGCCTATGGTTAATGAAGGTCCCAGTAGAATTGTCCTCGAGGAATACCGTCGCAAGTGCAGCATCTGTCATTCAATTGAACACAACAAACAAACGTGCCCTGATAAGGAAGGCAATCAAACATAACAAAGCAATACAAGATGAAGACGAATTGCCAACAGAAGCACCTTGAGGAACATGTCTCCAAGTCGATGTCTTCCAACATCGTTCAGACTTTGGGAACCATGCTCGATACAGTTGTGTTGTTTAAATCGTTAAGCTTTAGTTGTTCATTTTCATTGTATTTTTTAAATCGTGTTGCAACGCACCAAATTGTTCACGCGCGGGTTGGAATTAAAAAAAATTAATTGATTAATGAAAATAATAAATGAATCTGTTATGTACATCAATTACAACTCAGGGAACAACCCATATATACATCATCTATACAAAAGTGTTGTGAAGCGAGTTGCAATAAACCTCCACAGCCATCTTCTCTCGGATGGTGCCTATATACTCTTCTTTCCAGTCAAACTCCTTCTTGTTTGCCAATAAGTACTCTGCCAATCTCAAAGTATGGGCACCACAGTTACCGCTGCAAATCACCATATGAAAAACCATTAGAATGGAATTTAATTAAAACCAAGTGAGATAGAATAAAATGTTGAAACTGTCATACCCCTGATGCTGTTGGGGCACCCCACGGGATCCGTGCATAATGCTCATCCGGATTGCCTTCTTCGACAAACTATATGTCACATCATCCTTCGTTCTGTTGGAGTGAAACTCGACCTGATGCAACATCGAGGGTATAAACCAACGTAGGCACGCGACCTGCTTATTCCTGTACTCCCATGTAACCTCCTATCTGAACGGGTCTAACAAGTAGATCTTCCCTTGTGTGAGGTCGACGCTGGCCAGTACCCAATGGTTGCGTCCAAGGTTGCAAGGTATCATAACATGTTAGTGTTTGAACATAGTGTTATATGTTTGAAATCTAAATATAGTATTAAACACATTGAAACCTTGTAATTTAAACACTAACCTAATCAACCGCGTGCCATGGCCAGTTTTCTGACGGGACTAATCCTCGGACCGTCTTTAGGTCATCATCGTGCCACTTGTGTTTCAGCATAGCCACTCCTAAGGGGGTGCGGCCACCCCACTACCGAACATCCGCTCCCACTGAATATCTAACCATGACTGTATATAGAAAACTAACCACAATGTTAAGTAATACATCTATTAAACATATTAATGCAAAAATGAAAACCGTACTGTACAAAAACTGACATAGAACTGGGAATCCAGTACGTTGACCCTCTGAGCTTAGACAGTGGGGTATGCTCGCTGAAGCTTCCACAAAATCAATAATTACGCATCGATGTGCTGACAATGTAAACATTTTATATTGTTAGGATTCTACCATTACTAATAAAAACTTATACAAACAGTTAAAGTAAGGAACATACCATATCCTCAAAATCCATAAAGTTGGTTTGGAATCTTTGGAACCAAGTGACACCAACTGGTATATGTATATCCACATCACGTCTACATAATTACTGAAGAAGTTAGATGACCAAGTAATATTAATTAAAAGATTGTGTAATGAACGATTATACGTACAATTCCCCCATGGTGTTCCTCTTGTAGGTTTGGTACGCAGTAACGTGGTCAGGATCTAACAAATCATAAGGCTTGAATGCATGCACTGATGACGCTGGCCTAGTCCCTGGCTTCTTCAGCCCAAATGGGTAAGTGTATGGGGTCATCAGTTGCCAACCTGGCCTGCGAACCCGTAGCTGACGCTGAATCTGGGGTGGACTACAAGCTCCAGCACTAGACTTACCGGAGGTGTGCGCTGTGAGGAGGATCTCTGTCTATATGGATCGCTGTGAGGAGGGCTGCGCTGTGAGGACGATCTCTGCCGCCGTGTATCTCTAAGAGAAGGGCTATAATATGAGGAGGATCTCTCCCGCCGTGTATCTCCCCGAGAAGGGCTGCGCTCTGAAGAGGATCTCTCCTTCCGTATATTGCTCTCCCTCTCTGTATCGCGTTGATGAGTGGGGGAGTTGTGCATGGATCACTTCAAGCGTCGCACTGCGCTGGGATCTACTGGAGGTGGTGTGCGCTGTGAGAATGAACCCTGTGTCAGGTCATGTGGAAGAACAGGTGGCACAGATCCACCAGGTGGCTCCCATACCAGAAGTTCTATCTTTGTACCAGCACTACCGTCGGTAAAACTGGAGGAGGCACCTGCTCCAATGATTTATCTCTGTACCACCAGGTACCTCTGCTCGTTCTGTAATAACATGACCTGGCTGATCAGATACTGTGTCCGCAGTAGGTGCCTGTTCATGTATGGTCTGTGGGTCTGTCCCATGCTGATGTGTAGCTGTCCTGCCTGTGGGACTAAAGTCTCTATGATGGTTATCAAATGGTGGACCATCCATACAAGACTGTGATGTCTGACCTTGACCTTGACCCTGAAGCGCCCGGATCATATCCAACAACTCCTAATGCTGCTGATCTTGCTTCTCATCACTCTTTCGGATAGCCTCCATCACATCAACCCGTAGAGATTGGACAGCATCCATCACTTCAGCGAATTTACAGTCCCAGCCCTAAAACGATTTGAAACTCTGTCAGCACTAAATGAGAGAGAAAGAGTGTATTCCTAGATCTAAGTGGTGTAGAAAATCTAAGTCTAAAAATATAGAGAGGTCTGAAAATCCAAAGAAGGCATATTTATACTATTCTCAAAAATAGGTCAGAAAACGCTAATGTGGCAGAAGCTGGGCTCGAAATGCGCTGGTAGTGCGCAGGTGTGCTTACCAGTATAGTACTCACGCACTTGACAATTTCTGGGGCTTAGAGTGCGGGTGAGTGCAGGTGGGACCCCCACTTTATTGATTTTCATCTGAACAGCTCCCGGGATTGAGCAAGAGTGTCGTTGGGACACCCGCACTTGATTGATCTTCATCTGAACATCTCCTAGGTTTGAGTAAGAGTGCGGTTGGGACCCGCACTTTATCTATTCTGGCTAGAGGTGCACTGGTAGTGCGCGGGTGTGCTTACCAGCACAATACCCGCCCACTGAAGCTTCTTTTCTTGCCTTTTGGCTTGTTTCGAGTCTGAAATTTCCACTTGCATCTCCAACACTTGAATTACATCAATTGCCTATAATTACCACACATGAGCTTATTAGACACGAAATGCAAGGAAAAACACACAAGAACGAGGCAAAGGACACAGACTTGAGGGCCGAAATATACAACATATTTGGTGTAATCATATATCAATCCTTAAAAGCAAACTAAGACATGGATATATATAATCCTATGAGGTCGAAATTTAAATGTCACCATTTGGGGCGCTTTTTGGGGAACAGGCACCAAGTTACTAATCTAAGTTTAAAAGGCACCATTTTATGTGACCAGACAAAATTACCCTTTTTGTCGGTTTGTCTGTTTTGAAACGTTGAAAGAAAAAACCAGAGAGAGAAACCCCGACGGCGCAACAGTGCTACAGAGGACCAAAATCTGACTAAGAACCACCGGCAACGGCGCTACAGTACCGATGTCGAATAGAACTGAAGGGCGAAGAAAAACGAGACCGGTACGTTTTTGTTTCTCACGCATTTTTGTTCTAGATAAGTTTTGTGTATTTGATGTAGATTAGGTTTGATTTGATTTGTTTTGTTGTTCATTATGTTTGTTTGATAAGATTAGGTTAGTGTTTTAGTTTAAGAAAAAAATTTCTTTTGAAGACGATGAAAAGCTAGGTTAGTAAGTGTTTTTGAATCTTTATTGAGCCTTTTTGAAGTGATTTTGAGCCTTTTTGTACTGTTACCGTGCCTTTTTTAACTTTTTCGAGCCTTTTTGAAGTGATTTCGAGCCTTTTTGTACTGTTATCGTGCCTTTTGTAACTGTTATCGTGCCTTTTGTAACTGTTATCGAGCCTTTTTGAAGTGATTTCGAGCCTTTTTGAACTGTTATCGTGCCTTTTGTAACTGTTATCGAGCCTTTTTGAAGTGATTTCGAGCCTTTTTGTAATGTTATCGTGCCTTTTGTAACTGTTATCGAGCCTTTTTGTACTGTTATCGTGCCTTTTTGTACTATTATCGTGCCTTTTTGTATTGTTATCGTGCATTTTGTAATTGTTATCGAGCCTTTTTGAAGTGATTTCGAGCCATTTTGTAATGTTATCGTGCCTTTTGTAACTGTTATCGAGCCTTTTTGTACTGTTATCGTGCCTTTTTGTACTGTTATCGTGCCTTTTTGTACTATTATCGTGCCTTTTTGGACTGTTATCGTGCCTTTTTCAACCTTTTATTTCGAGCCTTTTTGAACTTAATCGAGTCTTTTTGAACTGTTATTCGAGCCTTTTCAAACGTTACCCGAGCCTTTTAATGAAGTGTTCGTGCCTTTTCACAAACTACCCGAGCCTTTTGATACACTACCCGAGCCTTTTACTGAAGTGTTCGTGCCTTTTCACAAACTACCCGAGCCTTTTGATACACTACCCGAGCCTTTTAATGAAGTGTTCGTGCCTTTTCACAAACTACCCGAGCCTTTTGATACACTACCCGAGCCTTTTACTGAAGTGTTCGTGCCTTTTCACAAACTACCCGAGCCTTTTGATACACTACCCGAGCCTTTTAATGAAGTGTTCGTGCATTTTCACAAACTACCCGAGCCTTTTGATACACTACCCGAGCCTTTTACTGAAGTGTTCGAGCCTTTTGATACATTACCCGAGCATTTTCATACACTGCCCGAGCCTTTTTGTTCGAGCCTTTTCATGAACTCATATGTTTTTTTTCTGTGAATGCAGATGAGGTATCAGCTAAAGGAGTCGCTTAAAACCCCAGTAAGAGAATGGTTCAAGGGAAAAATTATACGGCATGACCATTTCCATGACCTGGTTGATATCGACAACGCACTTAATAGTGTACCTGAACATCTGAGGATCGAAGACCGACGTCGGTATACTGAGTCGTGTTTTGGTCATTTTCTAATGATGCATCGTGAGATTCATTTTTCGGCTGGGATTGTCCATCGGCTGCTTTTGCGCGAGTTGCATCACGATGGGCCGGGAAGATGAGATGAGATTTTTGTTAGGTAAGCATTCGGTCCGGTTCTCGAAGGTTGAGTTTTGTCTAATCACTGGGTTGAAGTTCCGAGTCATTCCCGACACGGCAAGGTATGATATGGTAGAGAATGGCATACACGAGCGGTACTTCCAGGGTAGAGACATCGAGTTTGAAGAGTTGAGAGCAATGCTGCGGATTGGTATTTTTGTGGAGCAGTACGATGCGGTAAAGCTATGCTTATTGTTTATGCTCAACTGGATACTAATGGGGGTAGACGAGCGAGATAGAGTTCAAGTATGGCAGTGGAGGCTAGTGGAGGACTTGGACGCTTTTGATGCGTTCCCGTGGGGTGCACACGTGTATAGGCGGTCAATTTATTGTTTCAAGCATGCGTTGGATGGTCGACGGGAGCGGTTTGAACAACGACAACAAGAAAGGGGTGCTGACGTACACACAACTGAGACGTACAACATATATGGACTACCACACGCACTATTGGTGAGAATTTAAAATTTGAATCTGTATTTTAATTATAGTTTTTTATTTTATTTTATATGACTAATGTATTTACTTCATATCGTACTTATATATTATACAGATATTTGCTTTTGAGGTTATCCCCGAGCTTGGGAATAAAAAATGTGGGATCCGTAGGGCAATCTCCGAGCTACCACCCCCACGTATTCTGAAATGGGAGTTGAGTCAGCGACGTGGGGGAGAAAACTGGATGGCATTTTCACTGAAAGGGTAAGTATTGTTGTTGTTAATTTTCATAGTTTTTAGTATGTATACAATTACAATGATCTAACTCCGATTTCAGATGTTTGCGCGGCGTGAATTGGTGCCAACGAGTGTTGAGATGGCTCAACCTTACTACGAAGGCATATACCTGGGAGGCAGTCTGTATGATACCGATGTTTCTGATATACCTAGTCACGTCCCTGAGCACGAACGACGTAGGAGTGCTGGACCCATTGATATGGAGGGTGCGTATTCCGGACCTAGTGATACAGAGGGTGCGTATTCAGGACCCAGTGACAGGGAGGGTCCTTATTCCGGACCCAGTGATAGGGATGGTGCATATTCCGGAGCCAATGATACAGAGGGTTCAGACCAGGAGGGTGGGAGTCGGAGTCCCGTGAGGCATCAGCCGGTACGTTTCACTTTGCCCAGACAGCCTCGACCTAGGGGTGATTCAGTTTTGGAGGGTCGCGATGAGAGTCCTGAAAGGCATAGACGGGTACGATTCACTATGCCCAGACAGTCTCGACCTGGAGGTGATTCCCGAGGAGGCGTTGGCGGGCATCCACATGTATGTAAAAGATATTAGAACCACATTATTTAATTTCAATTGAGTGAACAGTTTAAGTGCTGACAAAACTTCAAATCATTTCAGGGCTGGGATGGTAAATTCGCTGAAGTGATGGATGCTGTCCAATCTCTACGGGTTGATATGATAAAGGCTATCCGAAAGAGTGATGAGAAGCGAGATCAGCAGCATCAGGAGTTGTTGGATATGATCCGAGCGCTTCAGGGTCAGGGTCAGGGTCAAGGTCAGACATCGCAGTCCCGTATGGATGGTCCACCATTCGATGACCATCACAGAGACTTTAGTCCCACAGGCAGGACAGGTACACATCAGAATGGGATAGACCCACAGATCACACATGAGCAGACACCTACTACGGAGGCACATACTGCAGACACAGTATCTGATCACCCGGGGCATGTTATGACAAAACGAACAGAGGTTCCCGGTGGTACAGAGATATCACTATTAGAGCAGGTGCCTCCTACAGTTATACCCGACGACAGTGCTGGTACAGAGACAGGACTTCAAGTACGGGAGCTACCTGGTGGATCTGTGCCACATGTTCTTCCACATGACCTAGCACATGGTTCATCCTCACAGCGTACACCACCTCCAGTAGATCCCAGCGCAGTGCGACCGTTGAAGCGATCCAGGCGCAACTCCCCCACTCATCAGCGCGATACAGGGAGAGAGAGCGATACACGGAGGGATAGATCCTCTTCAGAGCGTAGCCCTTCTCGGAGAGATACACGACGGGAGATATCCTCCTCACATCACAGCCCTCCTCATAGAGATACACGGCGGCACAGGTCGTCCTCACAGCGCAGCCTCTCTTCACAGTAGTCACGGCAGAGATCACTCCTCACTGCACACACCTCCGATGGAGTCTAGTTCTGGAGCCTGTAGTCGCCCCAGATTCAGCGTCAGCTGCGGGTTCGCAGGCCAGGTTGGCAGCTGATGAGCCCATACACTGACCCATGTAGGCCGAAGAAGCCAAGGACCAGGCCAGTGTCATCAGTGCATGCATTCAAGCCCTATGATTTGTTAGATCCTGACCACGTTACTGCGTACCAAGCCTACAAGAGGAACACCACGGGGGAATTGTACGTATAATCGTTCATTACACAATCTTTTAATTAATATTACTTGGTCATCTAACTTCTTCAGCAATTATACAGACGTGATGTGGATATACATATACCAGTTGGTGTCACTTGGTTCCAACGGTTCCAAACCAACTTCATGGAGTTGGAGGATACGGTACGTTCCTTACTTTAACTGTTTGTATAAGTTTTTATCAGTAATGGTAGAATCCTAACAATATAAAATGTTTACATTGTCAGCACATCGATGCGTACTTGTTGATTTTACGGAAGCGTCAACGAGCATACCCCACTGTCTACGCTCAGAGGGTTAACGTACTGGATTCCCAGTTCTATGTAAGTTCTTGTACAGTACGATTTTCATTTTTTAATTGATGTGTTTACTAGATCTATTACCTAACATTGTGGTTAATTTTCTATATACAGTCATGGTTAGATATTAAGTGGGAGCGGATGTTCGGCAGTGGGGTGGCTGCACCCCCTAAGGAATGGTCTATGCTGAAACACAAGTGGCACGATGATGACCTGAAGACGGTCCGAGGATTACTCCCGGCAGGAAACCAGTCATGGCACGCGGTTGATTGGGTGAGTGTTTAAATTACAAGGTTTCAATGTGTTTAATACTATGTTTAGATTTCAGGCACATAACACTGTGTTGAAACACTAACAGGTTATGATACCTTGCAACCTTGGACGCAACCATTGGGTACTGGCCAGCGTCGACCTCACCCAAGGGAAGATCTACCTGTTAGACCCGTTCAGATAAGAGGTCCCATGGGAGTACAGGAATAAGCAGGTTGCGTGCCTACGTTGGTTTATACCCTCGATGTTGCATCAGGTCGAGTTTCACTCAAACCGAACGAAGGATGATGTGACATACAGTTTATCGAAGAAGGCCTTCCGGATGAGCATCATGGACGGATCCCGTGGGGTGCCCCAACAGCATCAGGGGTATGACTGTTTCAACATTTTATTATACCTCACTTGGTTTTAATTAAATTCCATTCTAATGGTTGTTCATATGGTGATTTGCAACGGTAACTGTGGTGCCCATACTTTGAGATTGGCAGAGTACTTGTTGGCAAACAAGAAAGAGTTCGATTGGAAAGAAGAGGATATGGGCACCATCCGGGAGAAGATGGCTGTGGAGGTTTATTGTAACTCGCTACACAACACTGTTGTATAGATGATTTATATATGGGTTGTTTCCTGAGTTGTAATTGATGTACATAACAGATTCATATATTATTTTCATTAATTAATTAATTTTTTTCACTTTCCAACCCGCGCGTGAACAATTTAGTGCGTTGCAACACGAATTAAATAATACAATGAAAATGAACAACTAAAGCTTAACGATTTAAACAACATAACTGTATCGAGCATGGTTCCCAAAGTCTGAACGATGTTTGAAGACATCAACTTGGAGACATGTTCCTCAAGGTGCTTCTGGTTGCAATTCGTCTTCATCTTGTACTGCCTTGTTATCTTTGATTGCCTTCCTTATAAGGGCACGTTTGTTTGTTGTGTCCAACTGAATGACAGATGCTGCACTTGCGACGATATTCCTCGAGGACAATTCTACTGGGACCTTCATTAACCATAGGCGGGTTGGAACACCTCCTGCTATTATGTCCAGGTTGCCCACATCTTCTACACGATTGTGTGGTTGTCCTCTCTGAAGACGAGGCATGTCGACCCTCCATCGGCCGACGTGATTGTCTCTTTGTCTTTGGATTTAAAACCACCCGCGCTGCGATGTCAGATGGCACAACCCATGAAGAAGGATGGCCAACAGGCATAATAGGGACCGAGTATGCATTAATAAGTGTCTCCCTTTTGTAGTAGTCTGCACACAGAGATGTGAAATCCAAGTTTCGCTCCTGCAACAATGAAAATAGTGAGATTCACGTTTGGGTAATATAATGTGTTAACTATAACTTGTCAAGTACCTTGCCGCTGCGAGTGCATGTGAACATGGAAAAAAGTCCATTTGGAATTTGTTGCATGTGCAAGTCTTGCGGGCTAAGTCAACCGTCCACTGTTTTCCCTTGTGTCTGACGGAGAATATGTTCCATTCAACTGGATTTACGGTCATAAAACCGCACTTCTCGACCCGTTTCAGGATCACAAGATGTGCTGCGTCGGTCAATCGATGACGCATGGACCGTGCAGCTTCATGACGATCGTGAAACCACTTTTGTAGCATATTCCTAATGAACTCTGCCAGCGTCATCAATGGCAGTTGCCGTGCGAATTTTAGGCATGAGTTTATGCACTCTGCAACATTTGTGGTCATCACCCTGTACCTTCTTTGGGGACAGTGTACGCGGGACCATTTGTGAGGACCGGCAGCAATAGCATAATCGAATGCAGCCTTGTGCAGCTTACGTAACTCCTCCATGTGACGATTATACTTTAATTCACTGTATGACCTAGCTGCATCATTCATTATGTCAGCAACATCCTTTCTATGGAATCGCTTCTTCATATTTTCCCCAAAATGCGAGCAACATATGGTATGTGTTGCATAAGGGAACACTTTAGATATCCCTGCTTCAATGCTTGGATGACGATCGGAAATGAAAACCAGATCATCTATATTACCAAGGGCACCCCTCAAGCATTCCAAAAACCACTCCCATGAAAGATTATTTTCTGAGTCACCATACCCAAAAGCAATTGGATACACCTGTTCGTTTCCATCTTGTGCAGTTGCCACAAACATTGTACCGCCGAATCTTCCCTTCAAATGGGTACCATCAACTGCAATCACAGGACGTATACACCTCCGAAAACCTCTAATTGAGGACCCTAACGACATGAAAAAGTAGAGGAATTTATCATCGTCAGTGCATTGTAAGTCGGTGATTGTGCCAGGATTTTGCTGTTCCAGAACGTATGCAAAAGATGGCAAGAGTTGGAAAGCTTCTTCATGCGTTCTGTAGGTCAATGATAATGCATATTGAAGGGCATCGTGTGCCTTAGTGTACATGATTTGTATGTCATACATTGTTTTCATATCGGCGATGACGTCCTTGGGACGCATGAGACGACCATCATGTTGTTGAAGTCTAGGTGCAACGACTTCTCCGATTATGACTGCACTAGCTTGTCGGTGGCGACGGTGAATCTCCTCCAAGGGACAACTGTGTTCGTTGACAAAACTTCTCACTTGAAAGTATGTCCCTTCATCTCTCCTCACCGCTCTTAATTTCCATGTACAGTCGTCAATTATGCAAACCAGATGTAAAGTTGTCTTATTGGACCTTTTCACCTTCCATTCAAAGTTATGATGCATTGCAAAATGGCCAACTAGCCTCTTCAAATCCTTTTTACTCGGAAAAAATTGACCTTTATAAATCATGGTTCTAGGTTCTGGCGTAGCCAAGGTTCTAGTTGTATCAATACCAATCGAGTATGAATCTGCTCCGGGAATAACCCACGTTGCAGATGCTGTTACATTATACCGGACCTCGGAAGGCCCAGGCATATCAAGTGGAGTGCAACTAACTCCTTGTACATGTCTACCTCGTGTTTCAATTTGTGCAGGGTCTTCATCCACATTTTGTAGATCATCAACCCGATCATTAACCTGTTCATTATTTGCCTCATTATCCACCTCAGGGTTCGTGTAATTGTTTTGCTCATTGTACTGCTCATTTCGACAACCAAACACATCGCCAAATTGAGGTTCAACTAAATCTTCATGGTCGACCGCTACCGGTGGGACACCACACATGTTTCCCCCACCTTCAGTGGCACTTCTTTGGGTGAACACTTGGTTGCTACCGCTAAAGGATCCTAATTGTTGGGTATTTTCAAGAGGAGGAATATCATTCCCGATCACATTTCCAGCTGTCCTCTCAGTTACACTGACACATACTTGAGGGATAACTCGATCTTCCCCTAGCATAAACTGCACATCGTTGTCATTTCTTATAATTGTGCGACATGTACTGCCCGGAACAATTGATATTGATGACAGATCAATATTGAATTTGTTTACATCATAATTCACAATGGTATACACGATCGCCACCAATTCTTCGTAAGTCATATCCTTTGACACATACATTCCCTGGTTATCCGATCCAACAAACCTTTGACTTCCGTCGGGTAACTACTCCCATCGACCGTTGTAAGATATTACTATTCTAACCCGATTCATTATGCTGTCAAATTAATCATCACAAAGCATTAATGAAAATTCAGGACTACAAACTTTTTTCAAATATTACATTTACAAAGGCTATGTTAAGGAAATTGAAAAGTCTCAGAGAAGACATGAAAAGGCTCATAGAATTCTTTAAAAGGCTCGATTAAATCACATGAAAATGCTCAAAAATTTCTTCAAAAGGCTCGAATAGTAAATGAAAAGGCTCCGGAAAGACATAAAAAAGCTCGAAAATTCTTCGAAAGGCACGGGAAACACATGAAAAGGCACGGGAAACACATGAAAAGGCACGGGAATCACATGGAAAGGCACGAGAATCACATGAAAAGGCACGGGAAACACATGAAAAGGCACGGGAAACACATGAAAAGGCACAGGAAACACATGAAAAGGCACGGGAATCACATCGAAGAAGGCACGGGAAACACATGAAAAGGCACGGGAATCACATGAAAAGGCACGGGAAACACATGAAAAGGCACGGGAATCACATGAAAAGGCACGGGAAACACATGAAAAGGCACGGGAAACACATGAAAAGGCACGGGAATCACATGAAAAGGCACGGGAAACACATGAAAAGGCACGGGAATCACATGAAAAGGCACGGGAAACACATGAAAAGGCACGGGAATCACATGAAAAGGCACGGGAAACACATGAAAAGGCACGGGAATCACATGAAAAGGCACGGGAAACACATGAAAAGGCACGGGAAACGGGAAACACATGAAAAGGCCCGGGAAACACATGAAAAGGCACGGGAAACACATGAAAAGGCACGGGAATCACATGAAAAGGCACGGGAAAAGGCACGGGAAACACATGAAAAGGCACGGGAATCAATCACATGAAAAGGCTCGGGAAACACATGAAAAAGCTCGGATAGTGAACACATGAAAAGGCACGGGAAACACATGAAAATGCTTGGATAGTGAACAGATGAAAAGGCTCGGGTAACACATGAAAAGGCTCGGAGATCTAAAAATTCTCACAATGGCTGGTTTACAAAATGTGAACAAATTATAAGAAGAAAGTTCAAGAAATATTACCTTATTTTATAAGTTGAAGATGAAACTCGAGGAAACCACAAATCTTTAACTTTTATTTGTAGATAGAGAGAGAGAGAGAGAAAGAAAAAATCAGAGAGAGAGAGAGTCGTTTTTTTTGGAAGTGTGGAGAAATAAAAGTACAAAGAGAATAACATAACTGATTATCTAAGGGCAATTTTGGTAGTTCACCATAATATGTGCCTTTTAAACTTAACTTATTAAACCACTGACAATATCACCAAATGAGTTTGAAATGGTGACATTTCGCACCATTTCCACTAATCCTATTTGATTTTTCCGGATGAAAAATCTGTATGATGGTAGCCTTGTTTACACCTTTAAGAAGAGAGGGAGAAGACTAATTTAGATATAAAATCCTTATTGATTGAATGGATACTAGATCCTTATTGATTTTAGTCTTCTCATTTGCTTACACACATATTTTTCATATCAAGCAATCAAAAAACATTTCATGCATATCATTTTAAGCATGTCATAAAAATTTCTCATGTCATGGAGATAAATTATAGGTCATTCAAATGTACTTTCCCAAATAATTGTCGTAGTCGAAAAATGCATTGTTGAACCAAAATGTGACATGGATTATGATCAGTCTAATCCTATGCTTATATTTCACCCTTTTTCTTATGTATTTTGCTTGTCCTTTGAGTCATTGTTTGGTGGTTTGATGTGTTTGTTGAGCCTATGTAGGATGTTTTCCTTAGCAGTGCAGAGGAATCTGTTTACGGATAAATTGAAGTAAAAAAGTGTTGATAAAGGGCAAATCTGTATTCTGCCGCCGGCCAGACTTTGCTTCTAAAGCGGTCCACCCAACAGTCAGCAGCAAAGGATGATCCAAGAATTTCCACTGGCCAGACAACCGGCCAAGCAGATGCCTCCCAAGCGGTCTAGCCGGCGTTCAAGTCCAGTAATGCTTCAAGTGTTAGACTGTTGCGCATGCAACTTGTCTAGGCGGCGGTCCAATGGACGGTGATACGTGATCCTATTTCTCTCAGGACTCTGATTGACCTATTTGGAGGAGGCCTATTTAAAGGCGCAGATATGAGACTCCAGACGTTCTTTTAAGAGACAACAACCCTGATTCAACTCTACCATCCATCTTTACACAAAGAAGATTTGAAGACGAAGGAGATTTCAACATCGAAGATTTGAAAAATTCATTGAAGGCCTCAATGGGTTTTATCTCTTCTATCTTTTGTCTTTTAAATTCTATGATGTGTAACTAACTCCATAATAGGAGATCGATGTGAACCTATGTAATGTTCATGTCATGATTCAAACTCCATATCTTTATTAATCAATTTGGATTTAGATTCGTTCAATTCATTATATGTCTTACTCTTGACTTGCATTAATCTAATGGAAATTAATTGATACCTGTCTAGGGTTTCGATAATTTATAAATTGAGATTGCACTAGAAGAATTTAGGTTGTCTAAATTACTTTTCAATTGAATGAGTATGATTGTTCTCGACATAGGAATTAATGCGAGACAATTTTGGTTCAATAATTCTTGCACGTAATAGGTTCTTGGTTATGGCTTACACCTTTGACGAGGGTGAGTTGTGATTAAGAACATGTTGTTGAATTAAGGTAATACCATAATTAAGATGAGAATGAACTCTGAATCTGGATTGAATCTATTTCATGGAATAAGTTGATGAATATTGAGTATTGCATATGGGGAGCATCAGTTACCTAGTTTTCCATCTCTAGATCACATTCACATATTCTTGTTTAATTGCTTTCTTAGTTTAATTTAGTTCTAAATCAATCAATCACTCAATCAAAATCTCTTGGATACTTTTAATTGCTTAGCTTTAATTAGGATTAGTTATAATTGATAAATCACTTTCCCTCATAATGATCCCTACTTGTCGATGTACCTATCTCACGATTCGTGCACTTGCGAGTTAGGTTTTTATAACACGATTTTACACATTAAGTTTTTGGCACCGCTGCCGGGGAGTAGTCAAATTTATTGGTTATTTCTAGTTTTAGTTTTAGTTAATAGAGTTAGTCTAGTTTAGGTAGTCAGTTCATTAATTTTTAGTTTTTTAGTTTTTATTTGTTTTTATTAGTTTTCTTGTGTTTGTCTTATTCTGATTTCAGGAGTTTACAGTGTAGGGAAAAATAATAAATAAAAATGGTAAACGCAGCGGAAGCGATACTAAAAACGATTTAGTGACTTTTAAAATTTTTCCTTTATGAACCTTAAACCCTTTTAATCAATAAACATGCATATATGTTAACAAAAGTAAATTACCTTTTGTCGCGTGATCCGATTGACTTACGTCGATGGTAATCCGCAAGACCTTCAATCCGAGCACGAACGTGGATCACCTAGGAGCGTGGTCTCCCTTTTCTTTGAATTGCAAAACTGTGAATGGACCAAACAAAAAACTTTCTTTTCTTTGTTAGTCACAAAAACAATCAAAAGAATGTCAAAAATTATTCCGGTCACTTTTGAGTTCTCAATCTAATGATCGAAACTCGCGTGAACCTAGATCGATATCGTATACACAAGCTTATTGATGATTAAGCAATAGTATACTATCAAAGAATAATTTCACACTCTCTTTTGTCTTTTTAGAATAAAAACTCTCTCTTGGAATTAAGAAGAAGAAGAAAGAAATAAAAAACTCAAGCCCCTATAAGAACACATATATAGGTTGGCTGAATTTTTTCTTCTTTTTCCTTTAGGGTTGCCGAATTCTATGTAGTCTAAGATTAGGGTTGGCCGAATTCTATAATGTCACTTATATAGGGTGACTTAAATTCAACCCTAATTCTTTTCAACTTAATAGACTTCAAACCCTAATCGAACTCCTTGATTTTTATTCTTTTATTTTGACTAAATAAAAAGACTCCTTATTTGATTAAATAAATAAAACTAATTTATTTATTTCCTTGTCAAACAAGTCTTTTACTTTTAGGAAAGATTTGTTTCTTTAATTAAACAATTAATCAATAAATTAATTAATTCTTATTTAATTAAAACAAATGAAACAAAATAATATTTTAGGTTAAAATTTTAACCTTGCCGCCCCACTTGATTAAGTTTGGGCCTAACATTATTTTCTTATTTCATTTAATCCATTGGACTTTAAATAAAAAGCCCACATGTGAACCAGACTCATTCTTACTAAAAGAAACAAGCCCACATGTCTTTCATTAATATATTAACATAATTGAGCAGCCCATTACTTAAATAATGTGCAAATTATATTCTTAATATATTAAATGCAATTCTAGATGGACCCTTAAATTGGTCCGGTAGAATATATCAAGTGATCCATGCAAGTCCGTGTGGATTGGGGATCTTGGCGGGCCATCTAAATTTAAGCTTCAATAGACATAACCTAATCACATCAACAAATGATTCACTTAGGTCCGATCCATTAATTTTAACTCATTCCACTAAAGAGCTAAAACTGAACTCTTAAATAAAGATAGAAAAGGAAGATGCTCCTCATTCATACCCTAGACAATCATATTGGAGATAGTGTATCCTCGTGATTAATATCAGTAATCGCCAAGAGTTCATAGACCGCCTATAACTCTCCAAGTTACCATATTTACTCATATGACCACGTTTTGAACTTGGATATTTTGACTTGTCCAGAAGCCATGTTTTCAATAGACACTATTGAAAACTCAACGTTGAGATTTAATATCCAATTACCTCAAAACATCCATATGATGATATTATACTCTCATTTAATTAAATGGAGTCACGATGTCCATATCTATAAATGAAGTCCTCTATCGATTAACAAATAAATATCACCAAACTATCGATGATAGACTATGCGATACGTACTCATTGATAACTCAAATGATATCACTTGCAACCATAAGTCCATCATTTATCTCAGGATTAAGATAGACTCTCCGATTGTCCTGATAATGAAAAGACTATTATCTATTGACGGTTCTAGATAAAGCTTTTCATTGTGATCCAGTTCAATGCACCCAGTGCACTAGATCCTTTTGCTCGAAGACACTCCGATGATTTTAGACTCATCATATCTCATTTGATCCCACTCAAATGCTAGCAAAAGAATTCTACAACTTTAACAAGATAAAGGTGCCCAACCTTTAACTTAAGTTGTGAACAATATTCAAGACTAACTAAAGAATTGTGTCTACCACATACATATCCAGATGTACGAACAATTCTTCTTTTCCCATAGTCTTTAGACCTTATGATTATTTACTTTGACAATTATAATATAAACTATAAATGCTATACGATTTGTTAAACCAGAAATCTCTTTATTAATATGAAAAAGATTGTTAATTACAACATTACACTCTTGCTATTGAGCATAATCCTAACAATCTCCCACTTGCGCTATAGCAAATGTGTCATATCTCTCAAGCCCATATTCTCTAGATGCCCATCGAAACTCTTCTGAGGTAGAGCCTTTGTGAAGGGATCAGCTTGATTTTCTGCTGACGCGATTTTGGTAATCGCCACGTCACTTCTTTGAACAATCTCCCTTAAAAGATGATACTTTATTTGAATGTGTTTACCTCTCTTGTGACTTCTTGGTTCTTTCGAATTAGCCACTGCCCCAATGTTGTCACAGTAGATAGTGATCTGCTTATTCGCACTAGGAACCACTTCTAAGTCAATTAAGAATTGGCGGAGCCAAACAGCCTCTTTGGCAGCTTCGCATGCAGCAACATACTCAGCTTCCATGGTGGAATCAGCAATACAAGATTGCTTGATACTCCTCCATATAACTGCTCCTCCTCCAATAGTAAACACAGCCCCTGATGTGGATTTTCTAGAGTCAGAATCTGATTGGAAATCAGAATCTGTATATCCAATGGGAACCAAATCCCCTCCAGAGTATACAAGCATATTATCTCTCGTTCTCTTGAGATACTTGAAAATATGCTTGACTGCTGTCTAGTGATCAGGACCAGGTTTCGATTGAAACCTACTAACTATGCCAACAGCAAAACAAATATCTGGTCTTGTACAGAGCATTGCATACATGAGACTTCCAACTGCCGAGGCATATGGAACTCTACTCATGAATTGCTCTCCATGCTCATTCTTAGGAACTTGTTCCTTAGAAACCTTGATTCCATGTCTGAAAGGTAACATACCTTTCTTGGAATCCTGCATGGAAAACCTAGACAAGATTTTGTCTATGTATGAAGCTTGGGATTATGCAATCGTTCTATTCTTTCTATCCCTTATTACTTGGATACCTAGAATAAAACTTGCTTCTCCTAAGTCCTTCATACCAAATTGTTTTGCTAACCATTCTTTTACTGATGTCAATACACCTACATCGTTTCCAATGAGTAGTATATCATCAACATAAAGAATCAAAAAAACCAACTTGTCGCCTTTAATCCTTTTGTATACACAAGGTTCGTCAGGATTCTGAATAAATCCAAAACCTTTGACAGCTTGATCAAACCTTATGTTCCAGGATCTGGATGCTTGCTTTAATCCATATATGGATTTCTGCAACTTGCATACCTTATCCACTTGGCCCTTTTCAATGAATCCCTCTGGTTGCATCATGTAGATGCTTTCGTCAAGACTTCCATTTAGGAAAGCTGTCTTGACGTCCATTTGCCAAATCTCTAAATCTAAAGATGCTGCAATGGATAAGAGTATCCTAATGGATTTAAGCATGGCCACAGGAGAGAAGGTTTCCTCGTAATCGATACCTTCTTTCTGTGTATACCCTTTAGCTACCAATCTAGCTTTAAAGGTTTCCACCTTTCCATCCATACCTCTTTTCCTCTTGTATACCCACTTGCACCCAATGGGTTTTATCCCTTTAGGCAAGTCTACAAGGGACCAGACTTTGTTATCGAACATAGATTCAATCTCGGATTGCATTGCCTTTTGCCAATGGCGACTATCAACATCCTCCATAGCTTCCTTGTACGTATAGGGATCATCGTCGTCCGGGAGATTCTCCACTGATTCTCCCAGACCGATGTATCTTTCGGGTTGTGTTCTAACCCTCCCACTACGACGAGGAATGGTAGGTTGTTGATCTTGTGTTGGATCGGAACTTACAATTGGGTTAGGTTGTGTAACCTCTCGTGGAATTGTATCTCCTGATATCTCATTCGGGACAATTCTACTTCTAGGCACAGAATCATTCATATAGTCCTTTTCCAGAAATTTAGCATTTGTCGAAACAAATACTTTAAGATCTGAAGGACTATAGAAATAATATCCTTTAGTTTCTTTTGGATACCCTACAAATATACATGTTTCTGAACGGGACTCCATCTTTTCTGTCTTTCCTTTTAACACATGCGCAGGACAACCAAATATCTTTAAGTGTTGTAAACTAGGCTTGCGCCCAGTCCACAACTCATGCGGTGTTTTAGGAACAGACTTAGATGGTACATCGTTTAGAATGTATATAGCAGTTTGTAAAGCATATCCCCAAAAAGAAATAGGAAGCGTTGAATAACTCAACATAGACCTAACCATATCCAAAAGAGTTCTATTTCTCCTTTCTGCTACCCCATTCTATTGAGGTGTACCTGGTGCAGAAAACTGAGAAACTATCCCATTATCAATAAGATATTGCTGAAACTCACCAGATAGATATTCTCCACCACGATCAGATCTCAAGATTTTTATGTGTTTCTCAAGCTGATTTTCCACTTCAGCTTTGAATGCTTTGAACATGTCAAAAGCATCCGACTTATGTCTCATGAGATACACATAACCAAATCTCGAGTAATCATCCGTGAAGGTGATGAAGTACTCATATCCACCTCTAGCTTGAATGCTCATAGGTCCACATACATCAGTGTGTATCAATCCTAAACATTCAGTGGCTCTTGCACCTTTGGCAGAGAACGTCCTTTTGGTCATTTTACCTTCCAAACAAGACTCACAAGTTGGTAGATCATCAACCTTTAAGTCACTCAAAGGTCCGTCACATACCAATCTTTTAATCCTATTAAGGTTAATATGACCTAAGCGTAAATGCCAAAGGTAGGTTTCATTTGTTGATAATTTTACTCTTTTATGATTAGGTTCCGTTATTTCTGTGTCTAACGAGTGAGAGATATTTCTATGCAAAAAGTATAGACCGTTTTCCAATGTACCTTGGCAAATAATTTTGTCATTCTTACTAATAATAAAAAACTTTATTAAAAGTAACCAAATATCCAAATTTATTCAAACAAGAAACTGAAATTAAATTCCTCTTGAATTGAGGTACATAACAAACGTCTATTAAATCTAAATGCCTTCTAGAATCCAAATAAACTCTAATATCTCCCACTACACTTGTAGACACTAACGTTCCGTTGCCCAAGCGCAAATTGATTTCATTCTTACTCAGCTTTCTCCTTTCTTGAAACCCCTGCAAGGAATAACAAACATGATTAGTGGCTCCTGAGTCTATGATCCAAGAATCTGTAGAATCAGCCAAAAAACATGTTTCTAGATAATTCAAATTACCTTCTTCCTTCTTGTTCTGGGACTTTGGGCAATTTCTCTTCCAATGTCCCTTTTCACCACAAAGGAAGCATTTCCCTTTGATCTTGGTTACTTTCTTGGTCTCCTTCTTGATAGGCCCAAGTTGCTTTTTCTTCTGTTGTTTCTTGACCTTTTGACGGGCATTAACAGTAGCAACTTTACCAACCATATGAATCTCTTGACCTTTGCCTTTCACAAGGATCTTTTCAGTAGTTTGAACATCTTGCATCAGGCCTTGTAAGGTGTATTCCCTTTTGTTCAAAGTGTAGTCCAATTTGAACTGATCAAAGGAATCTGACAATGAAAAGAATTAGGGTTGAATTTAAGTCACCCTATATAAGTGACATTATAGAATTCGGCCAACCCTAATCTTAGACTACATAGAATTCGGCAACCCTAAAGGAAAAAGAAGAAAAAATTCGGCCAACCTATATATTGGTTTTTATAGGGGCTTGATTTTTTTATTTCTTTCTTCTTCTTCTTAATTCCAAGAGAGAGTTTTTATTCTAAAAAGACAAAAGAGAGTGTGAAATTATTCTTTGATAGTATACTATTGCTTAATCATCAATAAGCTTGTGTATACGATATCGATCTAGGTTCACGCGAGTTTCGATCATTAGATTGAGAACTCAAAAGTGACCGGAATAATTTTTGACATTCTTTTGATTGTTTTTGTGACTAACAAAGAAAAGAAAGTTTTTTGTTTGGTCCATTCACAGTTTTGCAATTCAAAGAAAAGGGAGACCACGCTCCTAGGTGATCCACGTTCGTCCTCGGATTGAAGGTCTTGCGGATTACCATCGACGTAAGTCAATCGGATCACGCGACAAAAGGTAATTTACTTTTGTTAACATATATGCATGTTTATTGATTAAAAGGGTTTAAGGTTCATAAAGGAAAAATTTTAAAAGTCACTAAATCGTTTTTAGTATCGCTTCCGCTGCGTTTACCACTTTTATTTATTATTTTTCCCTACAATTGGTATCAGAGCCTAGGTTGAACCCTTTTAATTAATTAACATATATATACGTGGATCTATTTCTTTTTATTGTGATTATGCATGTTTAGAAAGAGATGGCACTCTAGGTATTCAAATATATAATTACATGTGATGTATGGATTTATATATGTTTTATGTGGTTTGTTATTGCTCGATTTTGGCCCTAGATTTTCAATGTAATTTTTGTTTCGGAGTTGTAACAAGAAGGGTGGTCTATTATCGCCATAATTCCTTCTTTGTAGATTGCTAGGTTTTATTTTATTTTTTTTATATGTGCAGTATTTTTTTAGGGTTACTGCAGTTTTTTTTATTTTTTTTAGTATGTGCAGTTTTTTGTTTGTAAAATACTGCAGTGAATAAAAAAAAAAAATTAATACTGCAGTATTTATTATATATATACTGCCGTAATATGTTTAGGTCTTGAAGATTCGAAGACACGAAGCAAAACGAAGCAACCGGAACCATGAACGAGCATCGTGCACACCCTAGGAGTGGATTGGGCTGCGCATGGCAAGCCCAAGCTTGGTGGGCTGCGCACGGCAGCCCTGGAGTCCTCATGGGCTGCACACGGCAGCCCCTTAGTGGGGTTGTTAGTTGTGCTCGCCCGTGGGTTGGGCCGAAGGATGAGCGTATGGTTGATGGGCCACCTGAAGATCTTGTATTCCTGACAAATTGTAATTTACTTGTTTTTCTGGGATGAGCCAAAGTTGTTGCTATTTAATTTATGCTTAAATATTACAATATTTGTTATTGTATAATAACATGACATATAGAATAGGAGTGCCACGCATTTATCTCTTTTTGGTATGAACATGCATTGAATGATTTAGGTATCTAAATTGGCATCTAGATAACTCGGTAAATCATTCTATGGGATTTAATCACACACCTTAAATAATTGAGTGGGAGAAGGTGTTTTGGTAACACCTATGGCCTCCAAGGTTAGTTGAGCTTTATTATTTATTGGTAATCCCCCCAAGGGGCGTCCATGAATGGAATTTAGCAACATACTTCCTTACAAGGATAGACTAGACAATGGACTCAAACGAGATCTACTCCCCAAGGAGGGATTTTCGTGAGAGAAAATTGAGGGTCGATATCTTGGTAACACACTCAATGTAATTTTATTGATATCCTCCCAAGAGTTCTTGTTAATAAAATTGCAAGGCTAAAATTGAAAACGCTGGTTGTTATGTTAACAATTAGGTGGGACCTAGTCTAACTAGTAAATGGTGCGAACTCCCAAAGGAGGCGTAACATTTATGGGTGTTAGATCACCGTTGAATTTTATGATTGAGTTATTTATTTAATTCAAGATAAATATTTAAAAGTGTTTTATCATGATTATTTACTTATATATGTTTTGTTCAGAAATCATGACCCCATCACTTATGAACATCCTGAAAGATAACACTTTAACTGGAGATAATTATGTCACATGGAAAAGGAAAATTGGGTTGTTGCTGCAAAGTGAAAAACATAAGTTTGTTCTAACTACTCCTAAACCACCTGCTCCTAATAATGAATCTAGCATAATGTATATAGATGAGTATGAGCAGTGGAAGACTTCAGATGATATGGCAAAATGTTACATTATGGCCACTATCTCCGACGTGTTGCAACAGCAGCATGAAGGAATGGAGTCCGCTGCTGATATAATGATGTCTCTAGAGGAGATGTTTGCTATGAAATCTCGGACGACTAAGAGAGAGGCAGTGACTCTAATGCAGAAAAAGAAGAGAGACTACTGAAAGTACTACAAGAACATAAGGCCGCTATTGGATGGACTATAACAGATATCAAGGGAATAAGCCCTACCATTTGTATGCACCACATTCTTTTAGAAGAAGGTATGAAGCTATCTAAAGAGGCTCAATGAAGACTTAACCCAAACTTGAAAGATGTCGTGAAGGAAGAGGTCCTAAAGCTATTTAAGGTGGGTATCATATACCCTATATCTGACAATAAATGGGTAAGTCTGGTCCATGTGGTGCCAAAGAAGTCTAGAATCACAGTGGTAGCTAATGAAAACAATGAGTTGATTCCTACAAGGAAGACAACGGGATGGAAAGTGTGTATAGATTACCGTAAGCTTAATATGGTAACTAAAAAGGATCACTTCCATTTGCCGTTCATTGATCAGATGCTCGAGCGTTTGGCAGGACATGCTTATTATTACTTCCTGGATGGATTTTCAGGATACAATCAAATTGCCAAAGCTCCAAAGGACCAAGAGAAGACGACGTTCACATGCCCTTTCAGAACCTTTGCTTACCGAAGAATGCCTTTTGGGCTGTGCAACGCCCCTGCCATCTTTCAGAGATGCATGATGTCAATCTTCTCAGACATGTTAGAGCAGTATATTGAGGTATTTATGGATGATTTTTTTGTTTTTGGTAATTCTTTTGACCACTGCCTCGATAACTTAACTAATGTTTTGAAAAGATGCACCGAGACTAAATTAACTCTTAGTTGGGAGAAAAGCCACTTTATGGTGAAATCTGGAATAGTGCTGTGATAACTGATAAAGGCATAGAAGTATATAGGGCTAAAATTGAAATAATTGCTAAAATTCCACCTCCCACTTCAGTGAAAGACGTAAGAAGTTTTCTTGGTCATGCATGTTTTTATAGGCACTTTATAAAAGATTTTTCAAAAATCAATCATCCCTTATGTAACCTTTTGACCAAGGAGTCTACATTTGTTTTCAATAATGAATGTTTGTATGCTTTTGAATCTTTAAAGGATAAACTGACATCTACTCCTGTAATTATGCCTCCCGATTGGTCTCTTCCATTTGAATTAATGTGTGATGCATCAGACTATGTTGTAGGCGTTATTTTAGGACAACGAGTAGGAAAAGTTCCATATGTTATTTACTACACTAATCGCACTTTGAATGATGCACAATTAAATTACTCCACTACAAAAAAAGAATTACTTGCTGTTGTTAGTGCCTTAGAAAAATTTCGTTAATATTTAATTGGATCCAAAGTCATTGTTTATTCTGATCATGCTGCTTTGAAATATTTACTGACAAAAAAGAAAGCGAAACCGACATTACTCTAGTGGATCCTTTTGTTGCAAGAGTTTGATTTGGAAATCAGGGATAAGAAGGGCACTAAGAATGTGGTAGCTGATCACCTTTCTCGATTAGTGGAGGATGAGAACGTGGAAGGGAGTACGAAGTTACTGCCAATAAATGAGAATTTTCCTGATGAACAACTGATGGCGATGAGAGACAAAGATCCATGGTATGCAGACATTGTGAATTATCTTGCAAATGGTATCATACCAGCTGACTTGAACTCACAAGCAAAAAGAAGATCATCTCCATAACCAGGCAATACTTTTGGGATGAGCCATACCTGTTCAAATATGGCGCTGATCAGATTATTCGAAAATGCGTCCTTGAAGAAGAGCAGCAAGATGTGCTAAAATTCTGCAACAACCTTAGTTGTGGAGGGCACTTTAGTACCAAGAAAACTGCTCTGAAAGTTCTTCAATCAGGTTTCTTTTTGACCTCTTTATTTAAGGATGCTTATACTTTCTGTAATTTTTGTGACGGGTGCCAAAGGACTGGGAACATAGGTAAGAGAGATGAGATGCCTCTTTCCAGCCAATTGGTAGTGGAGATATTTGATGTGTGGGGAATAGACTTCATGGGACCCCTTCCTATCCTTACACGGTTTCAACTACATTTTGGTTGCAGTGGACTATGTTTCGAAATGGATCGAACTAATCACAACCAAGACAAATGACAGTTAAGTGGTGGTCAAGTTTGTAAAAGAGAACATATTCACCAGATTCGGAATGCCTCGTGCAATCATCAGTGATGGTGGAAGCCATTTTTGTAACAAGGTTTTTTCCTCGTTAATGAAGAAGTATAATGTCAACACAAAGTGGAAACCCCATACCATTCTCAGACATCAGGATAGGTTAAAGTGAGCAATAGATAGATTAAGCAGATACTGGAGAAGAGTGTGCAACCAAATCAAAAGGATTGGTCTACAAAGCTTAATGATGCACTATGGGCATACAGAACTGGATGCAAGACCCCGATAGGCATGAGCCCTTATAGGATAGTTTTTGGCAAAGCATGTCATCTGCCAGTAGAGTTGGAACACAATGCTTATTGAGCTTTCAAGAAGTTGAATTTCAACTTAGATAAAGCGGGGGGAGGAAAGAAGTTTGCAATTGAGTGAGCTCGAGGAGCTTCGAAATAATGCTTATGAGAATGCAAAGATATACAAAGAAAGGATGAAGAAATTGCATGACAAAAATATTTGTTTCAAAGAGTTTCGTCTAAGGATGCTTATGTTGTTATACCATTCGCGGTTGAAATTATTTATTGGAAAATTGAAGTCAAAATGGACTGGGCCATTTGAAGTAACACGGGTTTTTCCATATGGTGCAATAGAAATTACAAATCGAGTCAGCGGGGAGTATTTAAAGTGAATGGGCATAGACTGAAGCCCTATCTTGGAGGTTGTCCTACAGAATCTATTATAAAATGGATCCATTTCTGTGAGCCGTAAGGCTCCTGTGCCTCTTGCCCAGACGTTAAATAAAGCGCTCGGTGGGAGGCAACCCACCCAAGTATTATTCTCCTTACTTTTCTCCTTTGTTACATTTGAGTCGATAATTAGTGTGAGTCTCGAGCACTCTCGGACCCAATTGAATATCATTTATATTAGATTTGAGCTTATTGAAGAGTGTTATTCAATTCAGGTTTGGGGGATGCACGAATATGTTATTATGCTAGGGTGGGTGTAGATATGTTTTATGTGTGCTTGTTGAAATTGAGCAAGGTCAGGTCTGGACTGAAAATTTTGAAGTACCGCCGTCTAGACCACCCCTTAGACATAATGTCTGGCTGGCGGTAATTTGAGAACAACACGGCTGGAATTGAGCACTGTGGAGACCACCCCCTAGACATAGAGTCTGGCCGACTGTTATTGGAGAACAACACGGCTGGAATTGAGCGTTGCCTAGACCGACTCCTAGGTAAGTGTCTGGCCGGTGGTAAGTGAGACAATGAACAAATAAGTGAAACGATGCGTTTCAGCCACAGTTAAGCTATTTTTTGAATGATCACCGCCCAAACCGCCTCCTAGGCATAATGTCTGGCCTGCGGTAGGGCAAAAGTTTTTGGCCCTATTTAAAGGGACCAGATACGCAGCAGTTGGACTCAATTGTCCAAACCGCTGCGTGCCTTTCTCTACTCCCTCTCCCCTTCTTCCTTTTCTTCTCCTTCAATCTCCATTGTTACCCAAGATCAAGATTGGGAAAACACATGTAGGGAAGCGTCCTCGGGTTAGTTCAGTCGATAAAGGAAAAAGACAGGTGGCACCGAGGCAGGCGCAGCACAGGGATTTCAAGGGTAGTGTCAGCAAGTTCCTAAGATGGCCTTGGATTGTAGAAAGAGGCATTGATGTCTCCAGCCTACTACAGACACCTATTCCAGCAGTGATAGCAAACCGTCGTTGGGGCAACATCGCACGACCGCTAAGACCAAACAGGAGTATTGTGGCAAAATATTATGCCAGCGCCGTAACAGATAGGTTCCGAGCTGGGGGCCCAGTTTTGGTTCAAGGTGTTGAGGTCCATATTACCCGGAACTAGTTCTTTGACGCTCCGGAGGTTGTTATCGATGGCAGGGCTACAATAGAGTTCATTAAAGATATTGACCAGTACAGAGGGAGATTAACTGCAATCCTTAGATCGGATGGGCTAGACCAATAGGATAACGTAGTAAGGCTATTCCAGCGAGATACGCATGTAGATGTTGCCTTTTGGAACCTTTTCCTGACGTACTCACTGCTGCCATCTCAGCACCATTCAGAGATTTCTTTTGACCAAGCACGTGTGTTACATTGCTTGAAGATAGGTGACGCAATCAACATTAGTCACGTGGTTTTCAGTGCCATCCTTGATGCTGTTTTGTACGATGACAAATCCATGGTATTTCCGTATTTGATCACGGCTTTCTGTTAGTAGACCGGTATCGATGTGAGTGCTGGATTAGAGCCCGTTGAGCTGTCTATGGTAAACAAGACCATATGGAACCAACAGTTAGTCCTTCGAGGTTTGAAGCCCCTTGGTAGATATAAGGCCAGAAGACATCGTAAGGAAAGCAAGCAGCACAGCAATAGGATCAGCCCATAGGGGAAGCGGCACCAAATGCCGCCTAGCCAGAAGCTGACCCATTTGGTACTTTTTTGCATGCTATGCAAAATCACATGGATTTGCGTTTCGGAGAGTAAGAGGGATGGTTAAACACTTGTTTTGACACTGTCGAGACGAATATTGATGAGATGTGCTCGTTGATAGCTAGCCGGTTTTCTGTGGCTAATGGCAATGGTGCACCATCCCAGACCCCGTTTCCTGACCCATACTATGGGGCCGGTGGGTCTGATTTACAGCCGAGAGAGTTCAATCAGCACATTCCATTGATGAACTTTGATGATGATGTGCCAATGCAAGACGACCAGAGAGAATCTGACCAGGGCACAAAGATTATTCACCTTTCCGATGAGAGCGGAGCAGATTAGCAGGATATGTTTTTCTTTTTGTTTTTCTTTTTGAACTTTTATTTTCTTTTGTTTTCTTTTCTTGTCGGATATTTCTGTTGTTTCTTTGATTATTGCAGATTTCTTTCCAGTTTTTCTTTAGTGTGTCTCTCTCCTCTTTTCTTTTCTTGATTGCCAACATTGAGAGCAATGTCGAGTTTAGGTTTTGGGGTGAGACGTTTAAGTCTTGAGTCAAGTTTTTAGTTGTTTTTTAGAGTCCGTCGTTCTGACTGGGACCTTGATGGGAGGCTTTGATTTGTGCCTTAGAAATTATGTGCTTTAATCACTGGGTTTAAACTAGCATTTTGCCACTTAGAGTATTGCATTGTAATTTTCAAAATTTATGACATACTCTTGATGTGATATTGGATAGGATGTTTAGTTGGATTGTCATGATTAATAGTGGAGACTGCCCATTTTCTAGATCGGTAGCCCACACTCCCCCGGTCACGATGGACCCATTTCTTGGGCTCCATGCACACGTTTATGCTCTGGTCCAAATCCTCCAAGTTCCATGGCCATTCAAGCTTCAAGCTCATCCCAACGGCAATTGTCACACGAACCAAACGTCCAAACTCATGAAGACTCCGCCTTCATGTCGGTGGAACATTCCTACGGACCAGGGAGGCTGAACTCGCGGCCAACTTCTTGAAATTGCCGCAACTTCCACCGGAGAGAACAAACCCACGAGCCTGGTGTTCTGAACCCACAAGACCACTGACATTGGAGGATATTAACGTCCAAACCTTGCCCAAATAATTTCCTATATAACTATACCTCTTTTCTCACCTTAAACACAATCCCTAATATCCATAATAACTTGGAAAACCCCTAGAATAACTAGAATCTCACCAAAGAACACCTATGTCACTTTAGCTAGTAATTAGACTTTGTGGATGGTTACTGTTAGGTTTTTAGTTTGTCTTGGCATGTATTCCATATCAAAGCGGTGTTTTTCTAATATTAGACACACCTAATCCCGGTAGCAACACAAGACTTACTTCTCAATGAAGAGATAAGTGACCTATGTTAATATATGATGATATTCAAAAAACAAACAAAGCTAGGGAACCTTAAATGCTTATCTAGAATGATAATATGACAATTAATTTTTTCATAGATATCAATAGCTAAATGACACGTCAAATAGCATAGCTAATCAAGATTAAGCAAAACCTAGAAAGCTATCACAACACAACACTCAATCAATTCATCACAAACAATCTCTATCTTGTATCTAGCATATGATCTAAAAACATACAAGTGAATAAAGAGATGACTTGTTAAGAAAGACACTAAAATTAGATGAAATTAGTGAGAATCTTACCAAGCAAGATGTGATGATGTAAAACCATGCATGGATGCATCCTATATGGTCATAGATGATGCATTCCACATAAAAAACATGAAAAGTGTAAAGATTTCGTAAATAAAGTAAATCAAATTAGTTGCAAACAACTTATATTAAAAAGTTTACTAAGGAAGAATTGATTTCTTAAACCTCTTCGATAGAAGGACTACAAATTATAGACTTCTTTAGTGAGGGTTATTGTATGGGCAATTAAATAGCTTACAAAGGAATGACTTTGAGTGTATAAAGGTGAGTTCTTATGAATTTTTCTCTTGAAATGTGTTCTAAGGGAAAAATATGATTTTTGAACTCTTAAAAACGACCTACGATGAAAGACATATATATAAATATATATGGTGTCAAGATGAAGTGACAACGTTTTGAATAAGTTCCCCTGTTTTTACTTTGGGCACTGTACGTACAGCACTTCTGTAGAGCGCATGTACAGCACCAATGCTCTGTTCTCTCGAGATTTTGATAAGCGTTGTACGTACAGCACTTCTGTAGAACGCCTATACAGCACCTTCAATATTTTTCAAAAAAATGCATCATGTCTGATGCATGCAAAACCCATTTCAACCAGGTCTCAGTTGGGTGATGTACGTATAGCGCTTTTAACATCGCTTTGTACAACGCCTTTACATCATGAATGCAATCTAAGCCTAATCAAGGTATGACATTTGACATATAAGATGCAATCATATAAACATGCAAGAAGAGAGATTAATGAACATTAATGCACACAAAATAGACACACAACATACAAGAGTTAAACAATATGCATGAGTTATGAGTGTGTGCAACTATCTCTTCAAAGCAAGTAAGCACTTAGAGTTTTACCTTTGGTGCTTATCAACTTGAGGTCTTGAAAAAGGCCTTTGAGCTTAATCCTCAATCACCTAAACTACCCTTACAATTCAAACCCCAATTGTGGTTTGTCCACAAAATAAGCCAATCAATCTTGAAGGCATTTACAATCTCCCCTTTTAGCTATTTCGTGACAAAAGCACCACTCACATTGATTCCTCACAACAAAATAGAAAGTACGAGTCTACAATGATATTCTACAATACAACGAGATATTACAAAGATAAAACTTCAAGTCTTCAATCTCTTGTAGAACAACCAAACCTTCAAAACAAAGTTTCTATACTTTCCAATACAAGTAAATGTGAGATTAATCAAGTGAGAACATAAACAAGCATTTGCATATAAGAATTAAAACACAACATTATGCAATGTATGTGTAATGCAATGCTCCCCCTCAAAGGGTTACTCCCCATCAATGTGTATTCTCCCCAACATGTAATTTTGCTACTATAATTAGCACAATAAGCATTCTCCCCTTACCAACATACTACTCCCCATTTTTGTCATGAGATGGGCAAAGGAGTATTCCCCAAACGGTTGAAGCAAAGAGAGATATAAGCATACATGTAATTTGCATAATCATATAAGGCACTTTATGCAACTCAATTAAAAGGAGAGATACAAGGAGATTTATTTTCATAGAAAATGTGTGATTAGAAATGTTTTGCATACAATACATATTGCATTCAAGTCCAAAAATCAATGGTATTTGGCAAAGCAAATGAAAAAGGTTTCCTTTAGGAATTCAAACCAATTTCACCATTTGTCATGAATCAAAGCAAGGATATAGGAAATTCATTGAATTCAATTATAGAACAATTATATCCAACTTTATAAGTGAAACATGTCATGAGCAACTTTGCACCCTATTTGATTTTTCCGGATAAGATATCCATATAATTGTAGACATGTTCAACAAATAAAGAAAGAGAAACATTTGGATTTTAGAATCCTTAGAATGGATACAAGATCCTTTGTTCATTTTGAGTCTCATAAGCTTTTCACACATTGTTTTGCATTTAAGAATTGTAATCATCAATTCATGCTTTTTTCATTTGTGCATGTCATATGAATTTCATGTTTCTCACATTGTTAAGCATGTCATTAAGAAACATCATGTCATGGAGATCATTATAGGTCATTCAACAAGTACTTCCCAAGTGAATCTCCTAGTCCAAAAATGCATGTTTAAACATAAATATGACATGGATTGCATTCAAAGTGTGGTTCACACTTATTAAGATAAAAGCATATATACATATGTATAACCAAGATACTCAAGCAATTAATAAAGAAGCATAAAATTTTTCAAATTTTTGCATTCAACAAATATGCACTTTCTCTCTTTGCTTGAGTTCCCCAAATTGGGTCAATCACCAAAATAAATCACTCCACAAGACATATCCCAATAGTTCTACTAAGTGTTTTAAATCGAGTAGCATCTAAAGGTTTAGTAAATAAGTCCGCTAGTTGATCATTAGTGTCTACATGTTCAAGCACTATGCATTTATTTTCAACAAGTTTTCTAATGAAGTGATGACAGATGTCAATATGCTTAGTCCTAGAGTGTTGTACCGGATTCTTGGAAATATTAATAGCACTCATGTTATCACAAAAGAGAGTGAGTGTACCTTGGTTGAATCCGTAGTCGATTAGCATTTGCTTTATCCATAGGAGTTGTGTGCATCCACTCCCCGTGGCTATATTCTCGGCATCGGCCGTGGACAAGGAAATCGAGTTTTGTTTCTTGTAAAACTAAGACACCAAGTTGTTGCCTTGAAAGAAGCAACTGCCCGATGTGCTCTTCCTATCATCGCAATTTCCTACCAAATCCACATCACTAAAGCCAACTAAACTAACATTAGTGTCAAAAGAGTACCAAATCCCATAGTTGGATGTCCCATTCACATAACGAATGATTCTTTTAACGGAAGAGAGATGGGACTCCTTAGGATCCGCTTGGTACCTAGCACACACACCCACACTAAAAAAGATATTGGGCCTACTTGCAGTCAAATAAAGCAAGCTACCAATCATACCCCGATATAGAGTTTGTTCCAGACTTTTTCCACTAGCATCTTTGCTTAGCTTTAAAGTGGTACTCATAGGTGTATCACAATGTTTGGCATTTTCAAGACCAAACTTCTTCACTAGGTTTTTGGCATATTTGGCTTGGGTTATAAAAATCCTATCATTTAATTGCTTAATTTGCAAACCTAAGAAGTAACTTAGCTCACCAACAAGACTCATCTCAAATTCATGAGACATAACTTCAACAAATTGTTGGACCTTAGTGTTATTGGTGGAGCTAAATACAATGTCATTAACATAGATTTGATCTATGAATAATTCATTTTTATTTCTCTTGATAAACAAGGTCTTGTCAACACTACCCTTGTGTAGTCATTGTCAACAAGAAATTGAGTGAGGCGCTCATACCAAGCCCTCAGTGCTTGTTTCAACCCATATAGAGCCTTCTTGAGGCGATAGACATGGTTAGGGTGGTGAGCATCCATAAACCCCTTGGGTTGTTCAACAAACATTTCCTCTTGCAATAAGCCATAAAGGAAGGCACTCTTGATGTCCATTTGGTGCAATTTGAACTTGTGCACACAAGAAATGGACAAAAGAAGCCTAATAGACTCTAAAGGGGCAACATGAGCAAATGTTTCCTCAAAGTCAATACCCTCGATTTGAGAGTACCCTTGTGTAACAAGTCTAGCCTTGTTACGCACTATGTTGTCATCCTCATTGGATTTGTTCCTATAGATCCACTTGGTGCTTATCACATTTGTGCTCTTAGGCCTAGGAACTAAAGTCCAAACCTCATTCCTTTCGAATTGGTTTAGCTTTTCTTGCATGGCAAGAACCCAAAATTCATCATTCAAGGTCTCATCAACCTTTTTGGGTTCTATTTGAGAGGTGTAGCATGTATAGCTAATAAGATTAGTTAATTGACACCTAGTCCTAACACCCTTATTAACTTCTCCAATGATGTCCTCTTTATCATGGAGTTTTCTAACCCATGGAACATGTTCATTAGAGTTCAAAAGAGGAACTCTATCAATAGGTTGTGTGACCTCTACATCTAGGTTAGACGTCCTAACATTAGGAGTCTCCACAACCTTCTCCAAATGAGAGTCATCATCTATAACAACCTCCTTCTCATGGTCAATAGACTTAAGCCTTGTATCATCAATGACAACATTGGATGATTCCATGATGGTTCGAGTCTTCAAATTGAAAACTCTATAGGCTCTACTATTTAAAGCATAGCCAATAAAGATACATTTATCACTCTTAGCATCAAACTTGCCAAGGTGATCACGATCGTTTAATATGTAGAATGTGCTCCTAAAGGTGTGGAAGTACCTCACATTTGGCTTTCTACCTCTTCATAGCTCATAAGAGGTTTGCCTAGTGTCGGGCCTTCAAAAAACTCTATTCCTTATATAGCAAGTCGTATTGACGGCTTCGGCCCATAGGTTCTTGGGTACATTATTGCTAAGCAACATGACACGGGCCATCTCTTGAAGGACCCTATTTTTCCTCTCATCAACTCCATTTTGTTGAGGTGTCCTAGGAGCCGAAAACTCATGGGAGATGCCTACACTATCATAATATGTTTCAAAGGAAACATTCTCAAATTCCCTCTCATGGTCACTTCTAATTCGTTTTATGCTTTTAATGTTTAAGTTCATTTCATTTTGAATTTTATTACAAAGCATTTTAAACTTGTCAAAAGTTTCGGACTTTTCTCTAAGAAAATATGTCCATGTGAACCTAGAGAAATCATCTACACATACAAAAATGTATCTCTTTCCACCTAAACTCTCGGTTTGCATAGGACCCATTAAATTCATATGGAGAAGCTCTAGAGGCTCCTTGGTGGAGAGATACTTGCCCTTTTTATGCATGCTTTTAGTTTGTTTCCCTTGTTGGCAAGATCCACAAACACCATTGGTTTTCTTCCTAAGCTTGAGAAGGCCACACACAACATTGAACTTGTCAAGGATTTGTAAATCCCGAAAGTTCATGTGGCCAAGTCTTTCATACAACAACTCAACTTGCTCTTCCTTGGACACATTGTTTGAGACTATTTTAGCTTCAAGACAATAGCAATCGTCAATAGATCTCATACCTTTCAACAAGGTTTGTCCATTAGACAATAGGATAGAGCAATCATTTTTGCAAAATAAGACGGGAATTCTTTCATCACTTAGATATGAAATGCTTATCAAATTAGCTTTCAAACCATCAACAAATAAAGCATTGGACAAGGAGGGTAATCCGGGAATGGAAATGGTTCATTTCCCTACGACTCTCTTTTTGGATCCATCACCAAATGTGACACATCCTCCTTCCTCTATGATAAAAGTTTCAAAGAAACTCCTGTTTCCCGTCATGTGCCTAGAGCACCCACTATCTAGATACCAAAAATTAGGAAAATTTACCTTCAAGGCAATTTGTGCAACATGGCAAACATTTTCATTCTTTCTAATCCACCTAGGAAAAACATTTTCTTTCCTAGAGCAAGGACATTGATGTCACTATTGGTTTGAAGAGATCCTAGCAACTCATCTAAGCCTATGACATCAACGTCCTTGCTCTCTTCAATGGTCGTTACCTTGGCTTTGAACCTCTTTGGTAGAGATCTTAGAATCTTCCAATTTAGCCTATCACCAGAGATAGGAGTACCAAGAGCTTGGCATTGGTTGGCAATGTCTAGAAGCTTGTCTTAGAAGTCAACAAACTTGTCTTCCTCACACATTTGCAAAGACTCAAATTTAGTTGTAAGCAATTGAAGACGAGACTTCTTTACTGCCTTAGTCCCCTCATTGGTAACTTAGAGAGCTTCCTATGCCTCATTTGCGGTCTTTAGATTTTGGATGTAGGAAAATTGTCTACTATCCACACCTCCGAAAATAGCATTTGCCACTTTGCTAACTCAAACTCATTAATCGACCATTCACTTCTAGGCTTGGAAACGGTCACTCCATTTTCACTTTTATTAGGAGAGAGGTACCCTTCTTCTACGGTCATCCAAGCTCTCTTATCAATAGAGCGAATGTAAGCCTTCATTCACAATTTCCAAAACCCGTAGTTGTGACCCTTGAGAAGAGGAGGCCTAGAGTTTGAAGCCCCTTCGATCATCACATCTTCTTGCAATACCATACTTCAAAAACCTAAGCAATTCACTAGTAAGTATAACCCGGATCTCGTCGAGTGCCATCTGACGACCCGCTCTGATACCAATTGAAAATAATACAAACGTAGTTAAATTGCTTAAAGCATACCTAGATGATGGTGAATAGGTTTTTACACCTTTTTCAATCCCTTGAAACAAACATTAATTTGTCCATCAAGGTAGCTTTACATACAACACATAATCCAAAAGCATCCATACATAGATAATATAATCATGTGATCCTTTAAGCAATGTCTACATATATAAGGAGTTGTATGAGATATAAAACACAAAAAATCTCAACAACGAAGAATACTTGTATTATGATATTGTTCAAGGAATTACAAATGTTAACAAATATAACTATACATCAAAGTAACAATATACAAAAGAATAAAGAATATAAGAATGATCAAATCTTTATTCCTTTACAAATCACACTTAACAAATCTTGATTCCAAAACTTCACAAGTGATTAATGTACTACAAGATTAAGAGCAAACATATATATACAAGTAATAAAGAGATATAGGAATAATTAACACATGGGATTTTTTAACGTAGTAAAACTTCCAAGGAGAAAACATGCACGGGTTAAACTACAACCAATGGGTACTATATATATTGGATGGTAAATTAGAAATTCCATAAAGTGACCAATCCTAGATCCCCAACCCATGTAGAGTCTATGTCTACCCAACCCTATTGGAAAGTGTGAAATCACTCAATGATGCGGAACCACCATATATTGGACAACATACTAAACCAACATCGATGGAAGATTAGAAATTCCTCAAGAGTGCATACACATCCCGTGTACCCCGCTCCATTGGAGTCTATGTCTATCCATACACCTAGACCTACTAATAATATAGCCAACTCTCTATCCAAGGCACCCATGCCTCTAGAGAGCCTCCATTGCATAGCTATCCGGACCTTCCCGATCGTAGCCATGACTTCTTACTTGCCTATCCGAGTCATCCCAACTCTAAACAAGACTTCTTACCTAGCTATCCGGACTCCCATCCTAACCAAGACTTCATGCCTTTCACAAAGACTTCCTAGTGTGATCATGTGAATGCAAATGATGCAAACGAACAATACAACATAGAACATGTGATCAATATATTCCATGGAACAACTAGACCTAAACATATGAGAACACAATTAAAGTAATCTAGATGCAAAAACATGAATTAAACCTAGAACATGTGAAAAGCATCTAACACAAAAGCTCATAGTTCTATTCATACAAATAACACTTGAATAACACATATACATGAAGCACATATTCAAAATGTCATAAACATACACAAAAATGCTAGAATCACAAAATGTATTCAATGAATATTCTAGTCAAAGATTTAAAGCATGGCTATATTGATGAATCAATTGAATCCTAGATGTCTCTAAAAACACATACAAGAGTCTTAATCCTAGATTACATCAATCAAGGATCAAAAAACATTTCAAGGATTATTGATCATAAAATGATTCAATCAATAAGTCACAAATAATCCTAAATATCAATCTAATCACAATACAACTCTTAATCATGTGAAAAACCTATAATCTAAGAAACTAGTTCACATATGTCTCTATATAGAATTTTGATTAGGATTGATTGTGAAACTATCTTTCTTAATAGCATTCAAAAAACATACAAGTATATATAGAAGAAGAAACCCCAAGGTAATTGAAGGTTATAAAAGAAGAAATCCCAAAGATATGAACATTACCTTGGATTCTCGAGCTGGTTCGGTTTTCTATGTGCAACCACTAGAAAAGTCGATCAAACAGCTACCAAATTACTTGGAAAAGGTAGAGGACTTGATTAAAAACAATCTCCAACTTGAATCACTCAATTCCAAGTTCGTATGAGAAAGTTATGGTGTTTGGAAGGTGGGAAAAAGTTGAGAGAAAATTCTGCACTTAGGAAATTCTAATTTTTCTTCTTGAATGAAATGGGAGGGAATGGAAATATTTAAAAGGAAGAGAGATAGGGAAAGAGGCAGCCAATTAGGACATGCCACATCATCTCCACGTGTGGCCAGCATGTGGCACATGTGGGCAGAGAGACATCCCAACTGTGTGGCACACGTGGAACATCAAGGTTGGCCTTTGGCCAATCTCGCTCCTCTCGCGCACCTCTCGCGTTCTTCTACCGTATTCGGGCCTCCAAACTCCGATTTTGAATCCGTCTTCAGATTACGAATTGTGACTCCCTCACACACAATGCAAACTGCAAAAATTTGCAAAAATATTGAGAATTCATCTCGGAAAACGATGACGAAGACAACTCAACGAATGAGAATGCCAAGTAGCGTAGCTACATCGTTTGGACTTGAAACCTGATGAATGAGTAACCAAAATGATCGGGACTCAATAAGGAATCATAAGAGATCATGTTCAAGTCTAAAAACAATAAAATGAAAACAAATAGACATCAAGTCACACACATATTCCATTTCCTAGACATAGTCCTAAAACATGCATTTTTCCAATGACTATCAATTTAAATCTAATACATGAGCATATATTTCCAAGTGTGTGAAAGTGTTATACCAATGATATAAAATCATGCAAGGACACATATGAATGTCATGTGTGTGTGTCTGTGCCTAAGCCTTGTAAGAGGAATGATGTCTAAAATACCTTTATTGTGCAACTTAGCACATTTCTCTTTCAAGAGTCCATCTTGCATGTGTTGTGGCCAAGTCTTTCTTTGAAGCTTTGAATCATCAATTCTAAGACCACTAAACGATACAATAAAAAATACCGTTTTGATATGGAATACATGCCAAGACAAACCAAAAACCTAACAAATGTTGATTTCGAACTTTGGAAGAACAAGAAGAGCTTGATTTATTGTGAAGACTTCACCAAGATATTAGGTCGTCTCTTTTTCTCTCTTATTTCCTTTAGCTTGTTATTTTATGTGTAACTAAACCTTTGATGTTGGGATTTGGTGTACTTGTAATATTATCTATGATATTGATTGATTATTTATGTTTGAGCTTCAATTTATGTATGTGTTGATTTAATTAACCAATTGATTGACATGTAATACAATTTAGATTATACATGAATGACTATTGATGTATGAGTCTTTATTCAAGGTTTAAGATCAACTTATGTGCTTAATTGAAATCAACTTATTAATTGAGTGATTGCACTTTGTATACCAATATCCTAACATCTCTATTCATATACCAACTCATTCTCATTATCACTCTTGCATGACCATTGCATCAGTTGGTAATTAGTTAAACTAGCTAGTGTAATTTAGATAATTGTTGTCGGTAAGCTTAGTTTATTAGGTTAGTTAATTGCCTAAGGGAATGACAACCCTTAGTTGTAGTTGATTTAGTGTAACTTAGTTGTATTTAATTAAAGACATCTTAGTGTAAGCTTAGATTAGTTAGTTAATTTCTTGTGACCATCCTCCATTTACTTTTCTTGCATGTATATAGTGTAAATATATTATACGTATTATCTAAGACTAGTTGACAAAAGTTACCTTACCTCCTTGTGGGAACGAACCATACTTGCTGCTATGCGATCGTAACGATCCGTGCACTTGTGGAAAACACTCGCACGCACTCACATATACCATATTTTAGGGAACCGTCCCGAGCGTGTCAGGTGTCATATGAGCACAATTGCTTAGGTGTTCATCTTTCCTATTCAACCTAGGTTCCACCATATCATTAATAGTGGTCAAGTCTCTAGGTTTCCTAGGATCATGCATAGCCCTACGGTTTAATTTCTTTTCTTTCATGCTCTCTATCCTACACCTACTAATGTATTTAAAGCAATTTGGTCTTAAGTGACCAATCATACCACAAAAATGACAAGTATGTACAAAGTAAGAGTGTATACCATTGCATTGTGATCTCATCGAGGCTTTGCCATGTTGATGAGGTTGTCTTTAATGATGCACTGGTTGGCTTTTCCTTGGAACTTAAGCCGATTGATAAAACCTTTGTGGTTTAGCTTGTTGAGGTGGTTGAGTCGGTTGAACTTGCCTCCTTGGTTGAGCAAGCCTCGGTTGAGGTCGTCTCTTGTGGTCACCTCATTTCTTGATAGTTGGTTTGTTGGAGAAGGTGGTTGACTTCTCTATGACTTGTCCTTTCTTCTTGGATTGCCTAGGCTTTGGTTGAGTTTCCAATGCTTGTGTGGACTTTCCTTGAGTTAAACATTGCTTGAATGAAGCTTTGCTCTTGCCTTGAGTTGCTTGATCTTAGCCTTCTTTAATTCTTTAACGCACCCTATCTTTTTACTTGACAATCTTCAAAGAGATGTCTTTGTTGGCAAGCTCATCTCTGATTGCCTTTATCCATAGGTGGCAATCTTCAATCTTCAATCTTCTTCTCATATTTGGACACATCTATCATGTCCGTCTTCAAGGAGTCATCCAAATTGGTCCTTAGTTGAAGGTTTTCCTTCTTTAACTTCTTCATTTCTTCATTTTTCTTCTTTAAGGACCTTTGAAAACTTTCAATAAACTCTTCATAACTCAAACCCTTATCACTTAATTTCTTGAAGCTTGAACTCTCTTCATCGAAGCTTCTACCACTAGTGCTCTCGTGACAATCATCATCCGAGCTAGCTTCTTCGTTGTTGACTTTAAGTGATGAATGTCTTGTGATCGTTTTTAAGTTGTCATCATGTAAAGTGGAAAAGGCTATATGATTCCTTTCACGTTTCTCGGAACCTGAAGAGCTCTCTTCACTTTCACTACAAGAGTAGGCCTTTAATTTGCCTCTTCGACTCTTGGTCTTCGAGTTTCCACAATCCATGGAGATATGCCCATAGCTGCCACAATCATAACATTAAAGCTTTATCTTCAAGGTACCCAAATTCTTATCTTCTTCTTTCACAGTACCTTCGTGGGCGATTATTTGAATCTCCTAAGCTTCTCGAACATCTCGAATGGCTTGGATGAGTTTTGAAAATTTATTAAGTTGTGCCTAATATTAATCTAGGGCGGGGGTGAATAGATTTTAATCGATTTTACCCAATTTTCATTATAAGTCAAATATACGAAAATACCCCTAACAAGTCAAGTCAATTCAATATAGCAAGTATAATATATGCGGAATTTAAATAACATTTAAAATATACGTGGAAACCCTTAACATGGAAAAACCACGGGCTGGTAAGTGCGCCACACTCGAACCTCGCATCCACTAGTGATAAAGATGATTACAACCTAATCCTGATATATAACTCACCACCACTACCTAATCTTGGTATAAGGGAACCTAGTCCAATTGCTTATGTGAACACCTAATCCCGGTAGTCACACAAGACTTGGTTCTCCGAAGAGATCAACACCCTAAGTGAATATGTAAGATATCCAAATATGCAAATAGAGCTAGGGTACACTAAATGCTTATCTAGGATTATATGATGACAATAAAATCAATCCTAGATATAAAAATAGCTATATGACATGGCATACAACTTTAGCTATGTAGAGGATAACTAATCCTAGATACAATAACTATCAAAAACAATCTCAATCATTTTAATGAGATCAATTAGCTAGATGACATATTAGCATGAAATCATAGCTATCAAAAACAATCTCAATCATACAATGAGATTAATTAGCTAGATGGTATATCAACATTATAACCTATCTATCACAGAATAACCCAATCAACACATAATCTCAATCTTATATGTAGAAATTAATCTAAGCACATACAAGTTATAAATGAGATAAAATTGATAAGTAAAAACACTAATTATATAAAATAATAGTGTTCAACATACCATACCATGTGTGTTGAAGAAGACTCATGCATTAGCACATGCTAAATGATCCTAGATGATGCTTATATGATGATTTATGCATATGGAAATGGGTTTGGAGAGTTAAAGAAAAGTTCTTGGGAGTTTTCTCTCTTGAAAAATATTTGTCTGTTGAAAATATAATTTTTTCTCTCTATGGACGAAGTGACGAGAAGATAATATATATATATATATATATATATATATAAGTATATTTATATATATTAGGTCACACATAAAACTGCACCGTTTAAGACTTTGAGAAAAAATTAAAGAAAGCTGCAGCGTTTGACGTTTGAGAGAAAAATCAATTGAGACTAATCCAGTGAGGTGAGCTCACATGAGAGGTACACAAGAGGTCCAATTATTTATCAAGTCAAATCCACTTATGCAATAAGCAAAAACAGCACACATGAGCTCACATGTAACTTAATGCACACAATAAATAACCTTGTCAAAACAAAAATAAAATGCAACCCCGTGTGTGTATGTGTGTGAGGATGGCGTGACCTTCGCGTGGCCTAGAGAGAGTGAAGGCGTGAGCTGCGCGCCCCTTTCACGCCAAGCCTCTCTTGGTGTGGCTTTCATGCCACACCAAACCAACTTTCGTTCCGAGCGATCTTCAGTCCATTTTGATCTCGGAACTCAGAATTCGATTCTGTCCTCGGAATATAGGTACGGACTCATTCACAAATATGGAAAATTAAATAACTTTCCATTCTAAGCTCTGAATTGAATTAAAGGTTTCCAATAAAAATACGGAATGTCCCAAATATCTCAAAAATCATCAAAAACATATAGACAAGTCTCTAAATTGCTCGGAACTCATCTATGGACAAATCCACACATAAAAATATAATAAAGAAGTGTAAGTGTGGGAAGTGAATGCATCATAATGCCTAACATGTCATGGCATTAGCATTGAATAAGATGCAATCAATTGAAACACGCATGAATAGAATTCATGGCTTTACATCCTAATGCCTAGACATGCCATGGCATTTTAATGAACAATATGCAATCAATTAAACATGCATGAAAAGAATTCATGGCTTTGCATCCTAATGCTCAAGCATGTCATGGCATTTCAATGAACAAGATGCAATCAATTAAACATGCATGTAGAGATATTCAAGAACATGAATGTACACATATAAAACACACAACATACAAGATTTAGAGATATGCATGAGTTGTGAGTGTGGTTTGTCATCGAAACAAGCCAATCAAACTTGAGGAACTTACAAGTTTGGCTTGTTTCTCATCCACTGCACAAGATAAGGCAAGGATGCCCTTTGAGTTCCATTCAGCAGCCTTGAGTTCATCATTTGTCCACTTAGACTTGGGCTTAGGCACAGAAGCCCCATTCTCTAGTTTCTATGGGAGGTGAGTATCCCTCTTCCACACACATCCACACATATGCTCATATATGTCCATCAAAAAAACTTCCATCATTCATTTCCAAGAGGAGTAGTTATCCTCGGTGAGTAATGGTGATTTAGAGATCAATGAACCCTCTAACATCTTAATGCCACTCATACTATTTAATGAATGAGATGAATGCATATGAATGTAATGATCAAAATGCACACAAATGTAAGACACACAAAAATAGCAATGATCTCATATGTATGTCTAAGAACTCGTTCTGATACCAATTGAAATTACACAGAGTGTGTCTAATACAACCTATAGGGTGAATGGGTTGTTAATCGAATATTACCAACTTTTTCGATTAGTCATTACTAACAATGAAACCCAAAACAAGCATACAACAAAAATCAAGTAAAGTGTGAAAAATGAAGAATACTTGATTTTTACGTGGGAAACCTTCAACAAGGAAAAACCCACGAGACTAGCCACTTAGTCATTGAAATCCACTAGATGAATAGAAAGTTACACACTCAAATGATACACGGACTCTTACTCTAGATAACCTTAGGCTATGGACACTTCCACTCACCACTCTTAGTTCAATCCCTAGTGATATCCCCCGATCCACTACTCTTGGCGTGAGCACCTCATAATCTACCCGAAAGCCTTTTATACTGGCACTTGACAAATGCTTGCCAACCAACCCTTGGTTGCAAGACTTTACTTGCTTGTGCAACTACCACCCATAGCCACAAGACTTTGACTCATTAAAGAGAATTAATAGTCTAAGTGAATATGTAAATGATGCTCAAATGCAAAGAGTGCTAGACTAACACTAGATGCTTAACAAGGTATTTAAATCAACAAACAATAAATCCTAATTATCAATGTCTAAATGAAAACCATAAAGACTTAGCAAGATGTTATCAATGACATACAATCCTAGCTATCAAACAATGCCTACATGCTCATACATGTGGATTCAATTAGATATGTAGAGAATTCTAACAACCTAATTGTCAATCAAACAACCATGAATATTCAAGAGAGCTTAACTAGATAAATAAGCATAAGTCTATGTAAGGATTCCCATTTATTGATTGGCTTATTTCGTAGACAAACCATATATTGGGGCTTGATGTAAGGGTAGCTTAAGTATTTGATGGTTGGTGTTTTGCACAACCAATGCACGCTCAAGACCTCAAGAGAAGAAGCACCAAAGGTATATTCTAGTGCTTTCTTGCTTTGAAGAGATCTAGTTGCACATGTAGGGAAAAATAATAAATAAAAGTGGTAAACGCAGCGGAAGCGATACTAAAAACGATTTAGTAACTTTTAAAATTTTTCCTTTATGAACCTTAAACCCTTTTAATCAATAAACATGCATATATGTTAACAAAAGTAAATTACCTTTTGTCGCGTGATCCGATTGACTTACGTCGATGGTAATCCGCAAGACCTTCAATCCGAGCACGAACGTGGATCACCTAGGAGCGTGGTCTCCCTTTTCTTTGAATTGCAAACCTGTGAATGGACCAAACAAAAAAACTTTCTTTTCTTTGTTAGTCACAAAACAATCAAAATAATGTCAAAAATTATTCCGGTCACTTTTGAGTTCTCAATCTAATGATCGAAACTCGCGTGAACCTAGATCGATATCGTATACACAAGCTTATTGATGATTAAGCAATAGTATACTATCAAAGAATAATTTCACACTCTCTTTTGTCTTTTTAGAATAAAAACTCTCTCTTGGAATTAAGAAGAAGAAGAAAGAAATAAAAAACTCAAGCACAATGGATTGTGGTGGCCGAACCCTATAAGAACACATATATAGGTTGGCCGAATTTTTTCTTCTTTTTCCTTTAGGGTTGCCGAATTCTATGTAGTCTAAGATTAGGGTTGGCCGAATTCTATAATGTCACTTATATAGGGTGACTTAAATTCAACCCTAATTCTTTTCAACTTAATAGACTTCAAACCCTAATCGAACTCCTTGATTTTTATTCTTTTATTTTTGACTAAATAAAAAGACTCCTTATTTGATTAAATAAATAAAACTAATTTATTTATTTCCTTGTCAAACAAGTCTTTTACTTTTAGGAAAGATTTGTTTCTTTAATTAAACAATTAATCAATAAATTAATTAATTCTTATTTAATTAAAACAAATGAAACAAAATAATATTTTAGGTTAAAATTTTAACCTTGCCGCCCCACTTGATTAAGATTGGGCCTAACATTATTTTCTTATTTCATTTAATCCATTGGACTTTAAATAAAAAGCCCACATGTGAACCAGACCCATTCTTACTAAAAGAAACAAGCTCACATGTCTTTCATTAATATATTAATATAATTGAGCAGCCCATTACTTAAATAATGTGCAAATTATATTCTTAATATATTAAATGCAATTCTAGATGGACCCTTAAATTGGTCCGGTAGAATATATCAAGTGATCCATGCAAGTCCGTGTGGATTGGGGATCTTGGCGGGCCATCTAAATTTAAGCTTCAATAGACATAACCTAATCACAATCAACAAATGATTCACTTAGGTCCGATCCATTAATTTTAACTCATTCCACTAAAGAGCTAAAACTGAACTCTTAAATAAAGATAGAAAAGGAAAATGCTCCTCATTCATACCCTAGACAATCATATTGGAGATAGTGTATCCTCGTGATTAATATCAGTAATCGCCAAGAGTTCATAGACCGCCTATAACTCTCCAAGTTACCATATTTACTCATATGACCACGTTTTGAACTTGGATATTTTGACTTGTCCAGAAGCCATGTTTTCAATAGACACTATCGAAAACTCAACGTTGAGATTTAATATCAAATTACCTCAAAACATCCATATGATGATATTATACTCTCATTTAATTAAATGGAGCCACGATGTCCATATCTATAAATGAAGTCCTCTATCGATTAACAAATAAATATCACCAAACTATCGAGGATAGACTATGCGATACGTACTCATTGATAACTCAAATGATATCACTTGCAACCATAAGTCCATCATTTATCTCAGGATTAAGATAGACCTTTCCGATTGTCCTGATAATGAAAAAACTATTATCTATTGACGGTTCTAGATAAAGCTTTTCATTGTGATCCAGTTCAATGCACCCAGTGCACTAGATCCTTTTGCTCGAAGACACTCCGATGATTTTAGACTCATCATATCTCATTTGATCCCACTCAAATGCTAGCAAAAGAATTCTACAACTTTAACAAGATAAAGGTGCCCAACCTTTAACTTAAGTTGTGAACATTATTCAAGACTAACTAAAGAATTGTGTCTACCACATACATATCCAGATGTACGAACAATTCTTCTTTTCCCATAGTCTTTAGACCTTATGATTATTTACTTTGACAATTATAATATAAACTATAAATGCTATACGATTTGTTAAACCAGAAATCTCTTTATTAATATGAAAAAGATTGTTAATTACAACATTACACTCTTGCTATTGAGCATAATCCTAACAGCACACACACACAACTCATGCATATATCTTATTCTTTTATGTTGTGTGTTTTATATGTGTGCAAGCATGTTCTTGAACATCTCTTCTTGCATGTTTTATTTGATTGCATCTTGTTCATTGAATGTCATAACATATTTAAGCGTTAGGATGCAAAGCCATGAAGTCCTTTCATGCATGTTTATATGATTGCATCTTGTTCATTAAAATGCCATTACATGTTTAGGCATTAGGATGCAAAGTCATGAAGTCTCTTCATGCTTGTTTATATGATTGCATCTTGTTCATTAAAATGTCATGACATGTTTAGGCATTATGATACAAAGCCATGAATTCTTTCATGCATGTTTTGAGTTGAGTGCATCTTGTTCAATGACAATGCCATGATATGTTAGGCATTAGGATGCATTCACTTCCTACACTTGCATTTCATGTTTGTTAGTTTTAAGTGTGGTGTGATTCATTTCCCGAAGATGATCGGAAACGTCCGCGCTTGCATGATGGTATGCATGTCTTACTGCGATGGTTGACCACTTGAGAAGGTCTCATTCTTCTCTTGGATAAGTGTTAGATTTGGTTTGGTTGTTTGGAGTGAAGTGTCTAGTTTCAAAAAATTGGATTTCAATGTTTTAAATGTTTTTCAAAACTGACCTTTGTATGGTCTTATGACCATAACTTTTTATTAAAAGATTTAAATTGAGTTTTGTAAAATTCTGGATAAACTAGACACTCATACCTTTCCAACGGTATATTATTCGTAATATTTTATGACCGTTTGGATTAGTTGTGAAATCTCCAAAGTGACCACTAAAACAAGGCATCATTGCTGTTATCCAAATCTGACCATTGGTCACTCAATTGACCATAACCTTTTCTACAGAAATCAAAATATCATTCCATAAATTGAAGTAGAAAGTAGACTTCCATACCTTTCCAACAATATATTAAATGAAAGGTTTCGATGTCATTTGGTCATGTTTTGAGTCGCTTGAAAATCAAGCTCTGTGTTGTGATGCTTCACCGTGGTTTGAGTGTCGCGCCTTGAGTGAGAGCAGTATGCTAGCGACAACAATTTGCTGTGGTTCAAGTGCTGCTCCTTGGGTGACAGCGGCATGCTAGCGGCAATCCCAACCCTGTTTCGTAATTTGGCCATATCTCACTCATTTGGAGTCCGATTTGACTCATTTTTGAAGGGCAAGTCACATAATTTATAGGGCTATCATCTTAGCACTATAAATACATCTTTTTCTTTAATTTGTATTCAAGAAACAAAAAGCTACAAAACCCTAGAGAGAGATTAAGAGTTCCCTAGTGAGAGAAAACACCGAGATTGCTTCTTTAACTCTCCAAACCCATTTCCATATGCATAAATCATCATCTAAGCATCATCTAGGTTCATCTAGTATGTGCTAATGCATGGATCTTCTTCAACACACATGGTATGGTATGTTGAGCACTATTATCTTACATAATTAGTGTTTTTACTTATCAATTTTATCTCATCTGTTACTTGTTTATGTTTAGATTAATTACTACATACATGATTGAGATTATGTGTTGATTGGGTTATTTTATGATAGCTAAGATTTATCATGTTTATCTAACATCTAGCTAATTGATCTCATTTATTGATTGAGATTGTTTTTGATAGCTTTGTATCTATGATTGGTTATCATTTACTTAGCTAAAGTTGTATGCCATGACATATAGCTATTTTCATATCTAGGATTGATTTTATAGTCATCATATAATCCTAGGTAAGCATCTAGAGTACCTTAGCTCTATCTTGCATATTTGGATATCATTGCATATTCACAGTAGGGTTTGATCGCTTCGGAGAATGTAAGTCTTGTGAGATTGACCGGGATTAGGTCGCTACACTGGGATTAGGTGGTCACTCAAGCAAATTGGACTAGGTACATGTTAACCACCAAAATTGGCAAAGGACCAAAGAAGAATTTTCCACCTGGATACAAGGAAGAAGCACATGCCATGATACCATCTAGGTACTCCTGAAAAGAAGAATACTGGATCGAATCTGGGTACCTACCTCCTCCCTCGGAGTAACCCTAACAAAGCCTAGCAATCCCGATGACCCCTAAAATGTTCCAACGTGGAGTTCAACTCAGAATTCTATCACGGAGCTCAATGGGGTTCCCCGCTATTGCACCGGACAAGTATCCCACTATTAGATTAACAGGATACCTCGCTACTGCTTTAGGAGGGTACCCCGCTATCGCATCATACGGACATCCAGATACAACTTCAGCTGAAATATCCCGCTTCTATATCCAACCGGGTACCCCGCTGCGAGAACAACCGATATCAGGATACCCCGTCGACCAAGCACCTAACTAGGAAAGCATCAAACTAGTAAAAGGTGGGGTACACAAGAACCCAGATGAACCCAAATACCTCATGGGATCCTCTCGTCAGATAACCATAAAAAATCCTCACAAAATTATATATTCATATGTTCAGACAGACAGGTCTTGAAGCTTCAAGGCTAGGGGAATGAAACGCGGTCGTTCATCTCCCGATGAAAAGGTAGACTCCTTCCGGCTTCTTAAGAATTCCATTCAAATAAGGAGTCCACTAGTATCAGAATCCTCTCCAAAAGGAATCGCTTGATTTGGATAATTAAAGCTCCTACAAGATTGTCTCTTAGAAGGAAGGAAAGTCCTATGATTGCCAAAACCCTAGACCGAAATTATAGGAGTGCATGGCAAGCAACAGGACCTATATATACAACATTACATTCATCAGAATAGGGAAGGAAAAATTCGGTTCCCCAAACCCTACACTCGCATTCAATTCTACTTATCGACAGGCACGAGCATGACATCTCCATCACCTAAGAAAAACATTGAATACCGCCACAGATCATCATACCCCAAAAATTTCATCAGTTGTATACAGATTTTTATCAATAAAATCGTACTTGTTAATCTTTCTTTGTATGAGTTTTTAGCTCGGTTTGATAGGAATCTTATTGGTATCGAACTACGTGATACCTCTCCGACCGAGATCCATCTCGATCTTGGTTCTTAAAGTTGTTATCTAGAGATTTACCCAAGTGATAATTTTCCATTAACAGTACACTTTTAAAGGCCTGCGGGTAGTGGTAACGGGATATTGGCCGAGATTAGGCCGTCAAACCTGGATTAGGTTGTCAAACCTGGATTAGGTTGTATACGCTATCACAATTAATGGATTCGAGATTCGAGTGTGGCGCACTTACCAGCCCGTGGTTTTTCCCATAAGGGTTTCCACGTAAATATCTTGTGTCATTTATAATTCCACACATATTACACTTGATATATAAATTGACTAGTTAGGGGTATTTTCAGAATATTGATTAATCACGAAAATTGGGTAATATTAGATAGAATCTCTTCCCCCACCCCCCCCCCCCTCCCCCCCCAGATTAATATTGAACACACCTTAAATTTGTTTCAGTCTATCAACCTAATTATCAAACAATCTCACAAGAATATTCGAGTCTTAGCTATTTAGGTAAAATCAACCTAACATGCAAACGATCACAAATAAACCCCAAATATGTCATAACTTCATTAGATATATAATAAATATGAAGATTTGCTAACTTAAGCAATAAATGACATGTCTTGATGAAATAGAACAATAAATGAGTTGAGATGATTGGTCTACTTACCAAGTGAAGACATTAATGAAGACCTATGCTAGATGATGCAAGATGAAGAAAGGTTTTGGGGGTTGGAGAGTTAAAGAAGCTTTCTTGAAGCTTTCTCTCTCTAGGGGACTCTTAATCTCTCTAGGGTTTTGTAGTTAGAGTTCTTGAAGAAAAATGATGATAAAGAGATGTATTTATAGAGTTTAGATGATATCCCTATAAATTTCGTGAATTGCTCTTCAAAAATGAGCCAAATCGAACTTCAAATTAGTGAGATATGACCAAATTATAAAACAAGGGCGGAGCATTACGCTTGACGAGTAGCACATCACTAGCGCTTTACTAGCGCAAGGTTGTTGGACCAAAAGCTCTGGTCGAGTAGCGCAACACTAGCACTTTACTAGCATAGCATCACTAGAGAACATGCACTTGACGAGTAACGCAACATGACCGCACAACCACGATAGCACAACAGCTTGAAATTCGAGCACCCCAAACCTTTTGTATGATAGATTGAAACCTTTCTTATGATAGTTCGAAAGGTATGGATGTCTACTTTCTACTCCTTTTTACGGATTGAGGTTTCAATGTCTATAGAAAGAGATATAGTCATTCGAGTGACCAAAGGTCAAATTTGGACAACAACAAGATTGCCCAAACTCATGGTATAAGACCATGTGACCCAAGACCAATCCAAAAGAGGAAAAGGGGGACCTCCCTAGTGGTCACACATCATGCCAAGACAAGCACACCATCGTGCAAGCACAGACGTTTCCGATCACACAACCGGAAACGAATTACACCACACAAAACCACACTTAGATCTAACAATGAGGTATACGTGTGAAATGTGAAAAGAATGCACACATAAGCAATAAGGTTCAAATGCATGTAGGTGTGTGTGCGTACCTAATCTCTTCAAAAGATAAGAGTTAAAGTCATGTAAACTATCTCTTGAAGCTCATGAGATGTCCGGAAGCTTGTCTTCGAGAATTCACACTTGGAGAACTTATGCTACCCGTTACAAAAAACATTCCCAATTTGGTTTGTCATGAAATAAACCAATCATAAAATAGAGGTTCTCCTTGATATTTAACTGGAAAATTTAAATTGTATTTGAGTTTGTATAATTTGGTTTTACTATAATTTTTTAATTATTCAATGGATAAGATAAGAAAAACAAAGATACTTTTGAAAATGTTGACATATTTTAATTTAATTTAAGAAAAATTAATTAATGTATATTTATTTAGAAAATATGGCATATGATCAAATTTATAACGCCAAAAGTACAAGATTAAGATTTTTTTTTTTTAATTCATAATAATTATCTTTTGTGTTAACATATTTGTATTCTAAATTCTTTCTATAACTTAAAAATTTTCTAACCATTCATGTCTTCTTATTATTTAATTCTAAATCTTTCTAAACATTGAGTTTTTCTTATAGTTTAATTGAATATATATATATATATACAATTTTTCTATTGTCTATTCGTCCTGAAATAAAATATATCAAAACGAAGAATATAGATTTACATACTTTGACTCAAAGTGTTTACACTTGTTAAAAATTCTCCATAATTTATGGTCCACATTCTTCATCCTGATATATTTTATATCAGGACGAACCGACAGTAGAAAGACTATATATATATATATATATATATATATCATTGTAAAATTTGTCTCATCAAAATTTAAAAATATTTGACTAATATAATTAAATGAATAAGCATTTCAAAATAAATTAATGAATAAAATTGTGTTGATATTACCACCCCATAAATATGATTTACACACATTTTATAAGTACACATTTCAACAAAAAAAAAAAAAGTACTTCTCACTTTTTGTTTATTGATATTGTTCGTAACTAGACATTAAAAAATATATATAAAAAAAAATAAAAATATATTATATATATAAAATAAAAATAAAAAAGACAAGAAAAGGTAAAGAAATACATACCTTTACATGATCAAAGTCATAGGAATTTTTTTTTCCATTACTTTGTTATATGATAATCATGTAATGATGAAAAATTTTGATACTTGAAAAAGAATTAGGGTTTATCATAAGCTTTTTAAAAAAAAAAATAATAATAATAATAAAGACATACAGTTGAAGAAGTGATGGGTGTAATTAGTGGGTGTATATTGTATTTGGTTTATTTTTAATTAAAGTGGTACTTCCTTATTGGTAAATTTGTATTTGGATTTTTTTATAATTAAATTTTTTAATAAAATATAGGCTTACAAATCATATTAATGGTTAACAATATCAGCACCCTAAATACAATGGATATGTATAAATAAATTTGGGGATCTACGATAAAATCTATTAATAAACAAATTTATTTCTATAAGGGTATTTTCTGTGTTTTTATGGATGAATGCTTAAAGTGCAACTAAATTTTAAAAAATTTGACGATGAGGGCACTAGTTAATTGAGCATATTGAATGATTTTGTTGATAAAATTACGATAATGGTGAAGTATCATAAGATTCTAAAAAATTCATGAGTACAACTCACATTGTGATACTTAAAAATGCATGAGTACACCTCACATTTATTGAGAATCTTTGTACCTTCTGTAAAGGTGGGATAATGCATATGCCTGCTAAATTATGTATTACTATAGATTGGTCTCGTTCCTATCAGGACATATTTATATAAATTTATCAAGATATTGAATGTGAGTCACTCATTTATAAAAGTGATTTGACAAGTGCATACATATCAAGTCAAAGTATATAAAACGAGTAACTTACATTCAATGTCCTTATATAATTCTATCAAGGCATCCTCATTTAAAAATTTCCGTGCTATGGATACCATATAATTTATAAAAATTAAACCAATAATTATGTTAAACCATTAATTTGCTACATAAATTGAGTTCTATGTATATAAAACTATATTAAGAAAGAAAGGATTGGAAATTTGTAATTCAAATATATTAATTTTCTCAAACAATATCTTAGAGTGGTACTGTGGACACCCCAAACCTCATTTAATAATTCCTCATTTCCTTAAGAGTCATCACTAAAAATTTAAATAAATAAATAGTTTTTTAGTCAAAAAGGGCAGAGCCAATGGTCAATAGGCTCTATCGCTGAATTGGAGAAGGCATGCGGCCTCTATCAAAACGTTTTGGAGAAGGCCAAGACCTCCTCCTATTAATTCAAAGAAGCTTGGTCAGTCTCCTCCTTCCTCCCGTCGGACATAAGGAGGAGGCCTCCTCTAGTTGAACTTCCAATTTTAGGCTATGTTTGGTAAGATGGAGAGAGAGTATGAGAGATGGATGAATTAAGAGGGAGAGAGAGTAGGAGGGATGGAGAGGATAACATCAATCTTCCATATTTTTGGGTATTGAAATGAGGGTTGGTTGGATGGATTGGTATTTAATTTGTAAAATTACTATATTACCCTTAAAAAATTTGGAGAGTATAATAGTAATTTTTCTCCAATCTTCTCTCCCTCCTCTCATCCACCCATCACATGATGGATACAAAATGATGGGCCCAAGTAGATTTGCTCTCCCTCCTCTCCTCCCCTCCCTCCCTCCCTCCCTCTCTCTCATCCCTCCAACCAAACAATAGATTAAATCTCTACCTCCAACCCTCTCCCTCCCTCTATTTCTCCTCCCAACCAAACACGGTATTAAGGTTAGGGTTACATATTGGGTCCGATGGAAATTAATGATTTTTAGGTGAATAGTGTGTTTTTTTATATATAATTTAGTTGTACGAGGTTATTGTTGAAAATTAGTAGTTTGTTTATTATGATTTAATAATGAAGTTAAAAGTCAAAAGTCACCCTTCTAAAAAAAAAAAAAATGTTGGATTGCCCAAACGGGCCAAACCCCATCTAACGGGCGAAATGCAGCAATAACACATCACCTCATGATTCACATTTGCTCGTTCATTGTTGCTTCATTTAACCATCAGCAGTTTCAAGCTTTGGAAAAGTAGAGCCCGATTCTTGTTTTGTATGTATAAACATATTTGGACGGTTGATTTTCATCTTTTTCATTTTCCTGAAACTGAAATTCAACATTTCAACTAGTTTCTATTTCATATTCAGCATAGTCGGCATTCAATGACGTGTCCATCAAGGAACAGTACGAATTTTCTACACCATTCCGTGTGACAAATGTGCTCATTTTGATATTTTATATATTTTTTTAGTTTGACGGAGAGTTGATTCAAATTTGAGATCTTAATATTTGTTGAGGGTGTGGTTACTGTTAGACTATTCCTAATTAAAGTATTTTTATTAATTTAATTACATAAGGTTATCGTAGAAAATAAGTCTTAGGTTGAGTTTGATTTTTCGTCTGAAGACTGAACAATGCTGAATTGTATTGAATACTGAATAGTGACTGAAGACTGAAACTAAAAAACATGTTTGTTTTTTTTTTCACTAAAAACTGAATATAAGTGATATATTGTTTGTTTGTTTGTTTGTATTTTTTTTTAGTTACAAATATCTTAAAATAAATATTTTTACATCTATACCCTTTCAACTATTATTTGTTATATATTTACATTTTAATATATTAAATACAACTAATACATTAATTTAATAATATAATAACAAATTTATTAAAAAAAAATTGCCATATAAAATATAACCCTAAGAATATAAAAATTGAACAAGTTAATTGAAGTTTAATTTAAAAAATAACAATAGATTAGAGTCAGCCACTAATGATCTGTATTTATATTATATATGTGGAATAATAATATAATAACAAATTTATAATAAAATCTATATGCTCTATCAATTTTTATTTTATTTTTTATTTTTGAAAGTGGTTGTTAAAGTTTTTTAAATATTGTGAAGAAAAAAAAAATATAAATATGGTTAAGGGGTGTGAGAGAAGAGAAAACTGGAAATAAATAAGATTTGTAAAATCATCCCTAATGCAAATATGCATTTTTGAGTTTCTAAATAGTGACACATCATCATTTCTATTCATTATAGGTCTATTTTTGAAAGAAAAAAAAAATAGAGAAATGCATATGAGTATTCCAACATAACACATGTGAAACATGAGGTGTCAATTGGTGAGTGGATACATAGATAGATGAAATAAATCATTATTAATGTTTATCCATTCACCAATTGACACATCATGTACCACATGTTGTTGTGTTGGAATAGTTGTGATTTTAGTTGTAATATCTAGTGTTATTCAATGCATATTCACATATTCAATGCAATTATCAAAAGTCAAATATGCATCTATTTTATGACTAATCATAATAAAACAATTATTCCACTCTTTCTCTTATTTTATTTTACAATTAAATGAGCCTTAATATTATTGGTGGAAAGAGTTATAAATCCTACATTTCTAGGAGAGTTTTTAGAATTAGAAACTCAACTCCATATTCTCTAACTTTTTTTTTTTACCACATCATCTTCATATTGAAGTTATATAATTGCATTGAAGATAGTTTTTCTAATTTTTTAACTATCTATCATATATGACAGTCAATTTTCTCCATATGTATATTTGCATTGGAGATGTTTTAAGAATAAATTTAAAAGTAATAAATTAATATATATTTCGGTTATTTTTCATAAAGTGAAAAAATTTCACTTTTTTATAAAAAAAGTGATTTTAGGAGCTCAGTGGTTTTACGACTTAAAAAATCAAACGACACAATTTAATGACACACTTTAAGTACCGTTAACTGTTCAGTGGAAAAATCAAACACACCCTTAGTTTATTAATTGTAACTTAATTTTTAGATTATTTTTTTTTTGAATAATTTTTTTTTTAAAAGCTTAATTTTTAAGTGAAGTATAAAAAAAATTACTTTATTTTTTTAATTAATATTTAAGTGTACAAAATTACTTTATTAATATGTTTTCGTTCTTAAATATTTGTATATAAGTTTTTGCTGGGCTGACGAGGTTGAGCTACAATACACAGTTGGGCCTTAACGGTCCAACCCAAACGATGAAATCAGGTCTCGTCATTCATTTGGCGGGAACAAAACCTAATTGTTCGCACTATAATTTTCAAAAACTTAAAACCCTTTCATTTCTCCAAACAATTCGAAAAAAAAAAACACACACACACGCACACAAGCTAACCCTAGATCGGAATCAGAGAGGTGATGGGCAGAGATGAGATGCAATTGAGTGCGGCAAAGCGGGCGTATCGGAGTGCGAAGGAGGAGGGCAACAGGCAGGAGGAGGCGCGGTGGGCCAACGTCATAGGTAACTCCCTCAAGAACAGAGGCGAGTACGTCGAGGCTCTCAGGTGGTTTCGAATCGATTACGATGTTTCTATCAACTACTTGCCCGAAAAGCACTTGTTGCCGACCTGTCAGTCTCTTGGTGAGGCCTATTTACGCCTAGAACACTTCCAGGACGCTTTGATTTATCAGGTTTTTATTTAATCTAATTTGTTTGATCTGTAAATTTTTTAATTTTTTGGTGTTCACATTCAAATTCGAGTTAAATATGATGTAGAATTTCTGGTTGAACAATTTTGATGATGTGTTTTCATATACATAGAAAAAACATTTAGAGCTTGCTAAGGATGCGAATGACCTAGTTGAGCAGCAGAGAGCTAGCACCCAACTTGGTCGTACTTACCACGAAATGTTTTTACGGTCTGATGATGATCATTATTCAATTCGAAATGCAAAAAAGTATTTCAAGTCTGCCATGAAGCTTGCTCGGACTTTAAAAGAGAATCCACCTAGTAATGAATCTTCTTTCACGAAAGAATATATCGATGCACATAACAATATTGGAATGCTTGAAAAGGATCTTGATAATTTAGAAGAAGCCAAGGAATACCTTACTAAAGGGTTAGAGATTTGTGATGAAGAAGAGGTGAGGGAAGACGATGATGGACGAAGCAGGCTTCATCATAACCTCGGAAGTGTTTACATGGAGCTGAGAATGTGGGATAAATCTCGGGAGCACATCGAGATGGACATTATAATTTGTAAGAGAATTGGGCATTGTCAAGGGGAGGCAAAAGGGTACATAAATCTTGGTGAGTTGCATTACAGGGTTCAAAAGTATGATGAGGCCATTCTTTGCTATCAGAAGGCACTTGATCTAGCGAAATCCATGGAAGATGAAGATGCTTTGGTTAGCCAGATTGATCAAAATATTGAAACTGTAAAGGAAGCTATGAAAGTATTGGATGACCTGAGGAAAGAGGAGCAGAATCTTAAGAAGCTAACAAGAAATATGGCGGCTGCAAAAGACACACCTGATGAGCGGAAGTGTCTACTGCAGAAAAATGCTTCTCTTGACCGTCTCATTGAAAAATCAAGCATTATTATGGCATGGCTGAAGGTTTGTTTCCGTAGCATATGCAATTTCTTTGATTCCGATTTTCTTAACCACAAATTGCATTTTACCATAAGAAACAATTGTTGGTGTTAGCTACATAAAATTCTCATAATTAATACATGTTGGATATAGTAACTTATTATCTACTGAGAATAACATGCTGAGCTAGATGGGCTCTTTCATTTGTGCACTATTTTGGTAATTCATCTACCTGACATTTTGTATCTCTAAACATATCTGGATATGGGTATCAAGTTGTGATTTACCATTGCTGGGCCCGTTTCATATGGGAATAAACTAGCATCGCTGTATGTTTATATGCCATTTGTTTTTAATGAGTTCCATATGCTACATAAACCATAAATTTTAACTTGACCAGAGAGATGAGAAAATTATATTCAGATGATGTTTTGTATGGCTTTTTTTATCTCAGGTGTCTCCTTTTTTTTGTCATTGTTCGTCAGTAGCCAAACTCTATAAGACTATAATTATTTTTATCATCTTTTATATTGAGTTAACCACCAATTATCATCTTAGAATAACTTGTCTTGCATTGTACTAGATCATTTTTAGTCTGGTGGTGCACTCATGTATAAAATGGCTATTGTGTAGAACATAGAATGATAACTTGGTGGGGTTGTTGAAGATGATTATGGGAATTATTAAGGGATTTTTTGTGGGCTTAATATATTTCTTTGGGTCTTCTCTGTTTAGAGCATCAAATAAAATTTGTTTCAAAAGAAATAGCTGTACAACTGAAGGAGATATGACAACATCCTAAGCCATCACACCAAGGGTTCTACAGCAAGCACATGCATTAAAAGTGCTTTAACCTGAGAAATGCTTTAAAAAAATTCTACTAAATTGACAGGTTGTGATTACTTATAAATGCTATCAGCATCGTTGTTCTAACAAGATTAGGAATTTCATAGATTACTCTTTTAGCTACTTATACGAGTGGCTACACATCCAAGAGGCCTTAAGAAGGTCTTGATATAGACATGAATCACTTTTATCTTGTTCTTGTATAATTTCAAACTATTTCATTTATTCTAACAAAGTTTCTTGTTCAGCATCGCGAGTTTGCAAAAAGAAAGAAGAGAATAACAACTGAACTTTGTGACAAGGAGAAGCTGAGTGATTCATATTTAGTTATTGGAGAATCGTACCAGAAGCTCAGGAAATTCGACAAAGCAATTAAATGGTACACAAAGAGTTTGGAAATATACAAGTCAATTGGCAATATGGAGGTAAGATTTGGTGGTTTCTCTGTGATTTAGTTATGTATGATTTGTATTTTGTTGATTTCAATAATGAAGTTGCATAGCTGAAATTATTTATGTCAATCAAGGCACTCCCTTAGTAAGAATTCAGGATTCAGGAAGGTGTTGTCCTGTTTATAAAATTGGGATTTTGTAGTGGCTGTAATTTCAGTGGATTAAATTCTTACTCACAACTGTCGATTCCAGGGTCAAGCATTAGCAAAAGTTAATATCGGTGATGCGCTGGACTTCAATGGTGATTGGATAGGAGCACTTGAGGCATTTAAAGAGGGCTATAGGTAATTCTGCACATTCTTGACATTCTAGTGAATTAGAAAATTACCGAGCATTTGGAATCAGGAATGCAAAATTTCTATGAAGAGGGAATATCTTAGTGTCAGGATTAACACTTGTCTGAGACTTTAATGCAACTGGGATTGTAAATTACATCTTTCTGATGCTGCATACATGTCTGGTATGCAGCTAATTCTGTATGCATTGCATATATTAGTTATCTGCTCCTTGGGATATAAGAAATCTATCATTTGTTATCATGAAATGTAACTTGATTATATTTTCAGATAACAAGCAATAGTCTTAGCTAGGCAATTTGTGGTACAGTAGAACAATAATTTAATATAGTTGGTGAATGTATGTGTCTTTATTGTATCAAATTCTCATCACCATGGCCCTGAAAATTGATGTCTTTTTCTGGCTACCATATTTTTTATGCTTTGTTCTGGATTACAACTTGACTGTCAATTGTTTGAACAATGCTGCTGTAGCCTGTACTGATTTTTTCAGACAACCAGTCATCCTGCTTTTGGCTAGTTTTAGAGGTTGCATAACATGCCTATTTAAGGACTTACTTCACCTTGTCCTTGATCAATTTACTCAATAATTGATACTTTACAACAGATTTTCATATTTTTTAGGATTTGAGAACAAGTCCGTTAAAAATAATTGTTAAAAACAGTATTTTGAAAAAAAAATTAAGTAATAATATTATAATATCCATTTAGTGTAATTGTTTTGAAAATATATTTTTAACCTATTGTAAGATTTAAAGTAATAATATTGTGTGTAGTTAAATTAATTTAAATTTATTTTATTAATTAAATATAAGAATATATATAACTTTTCTTATATTTTAATTAATAAAATCAAAGTTGAATTAATTTAAAATTGAATGGTTTCTTTTCATATTTTTATGACAAAAAAATATATTTTATTAATCTTAAGAAAGATATATTTATGAATAATAATAATGTATATATAATTTTAATCTCTAAAAAGCTTTAATAATTTTGTTTTTTAGTAAATATAGCACATTCATTTAATCAGTTTCATATGTCACTTACCCTATTGGTAAAAATCAAAAACAAAAATGAAAAACAGTGAAAACGAAAATGATGTTTCCGGCTTTTGTTAAATAAAAGTGAAGAACGTGTTTTCAGTTTTTCCTTTTTTTTTTTTTTTCAAAAACATGACTGGCAAACGTGCTTTCACCATTTTCTGTTTTTGAAAAACAGTAAACGCATTCGTAAAATGTTAACGAACAGAACCTTAATTTTTCATTTACTACTATTTAGTCATCATCATTGTCATTCTAATAATTGTTTTCTTATAGCTGTTTCCACTTTTATCAAATTACCATATTGAGCAAGATTGATACTTCATTTTAGGTCTGGGAGAATAACATATTCTAAGGTAGACTTTGTGCCGTGTCAGTTGTATGATGTTGTTGCCAAGAAAATGTAAGAGGAGAAAATATTTAGGTTGTTTCCAGTGAGCCAGCACTAATCATTTAGAGGCTCGACATCACTCTTCCTAGGGTTTGCATCTTTGGTTTGCTTACTGTTGATTCCGGTTTGTGTTAAATTGTACTGTATTTTTTTTTTTTATTGCAGGATTGCTGTTGAAGCGAATCTACCATCTGTTCAGCTTTCTGCATTAGAGAATATGCACTACAGTCACATGATAAGGTTTGACAACGTTGAAGATGCCAGGTAAATGTGGTTTATTTTGATTCCTTTTACTCAATTAAGCTGTCTGGTAGCTAATATCTGGCAGCTGTTTAGCTGTGTTATCAAGGAAGTGAAATTTTGAATATAACTGCCAAAGCCTTAATTATATAGGATTTTAAGAGTCAAATGTGAATTGTTTTACTAGCTACCTAAAGAAACCTGCTTCTCTGTAGGAGTTTGCAGCTTGCAATTGATAAGTTGAAGGAATCAGAAACCAGGAATCTTGGAGCACAAGATGTGGCAGGGGAGGATTGCTGCTCTGAGACTGACACAGAAGGGAATGATCATAAGTCAGATAGTAGGTCTAGTGCATGCTGCTCACTTGATCTGGTTAAATCCAGATCCAGCAGATCAAAAACTTTAGCCGGTGTAGAAGTAGAAGAGTTTAACAATGATTTACCTTTAATTTCATTTCTTCAGTCCAGTAAAAGTTCACCCAAGATGAAAATGCCTTATGTAGAGAAACAGAATATATCTAGTAAGCGAACTGAAGCCTCCCCAAGAAGTTTGTCAAAATCAACCAACAGTATTGTTAGTCGTAAACGTATTCGTGTAGTCCTTTCAGATGATGAAGGCGAAATGGATGATGAGTTTGAATGCTTAAAAGGAAGGGTTCATAAGTGTCCAGTTGAAGCTGTTGCTACTTCTGATGAATGTGTGTTTTCCTTATCATTAACTGATTTAATCTTAGATTTCATTGCTGTTGAAATTTAGTAAGAGTTGTTTTCTTTGCCTGATTGCAGTTAAGAGTAAAAGTACTCCAGCTAGTCCTGCTTGTAAATTTAAGGTATGCAAGCAATTGAAACAAACCTTGAAATAGATTGTTTCTCTGTACAGCTGGAGCCTAAGTACTTAATCCTTTTGGTTTGGCAGGATGTCCCAGCAGCGGCTTCCAAATGTGCTAACAGTTCCTGCAATCCCATTAATGTTGAAGAAAGCACATGTTCATTCAAATCAATGGGACCTAAACCAGGCACCCTAAATGGCAATGTCCTCAGATCTTTAAACACTGAGAAAGTTCTTATTGCATCTGATTGTGCTACAAGTTATTCCAAAGATGATATTGATGTCTCTGAAAACATATTGCACAGACATAATTCTTCTCACTACAAGTTGCGTACTTCCGATGATAATAATAATGTGAGTGCTGTTTATATCTCTAGCAAAATACAGTAGGGTACTGAAATATGGTTGCAGTATGGTACTGTGGTGATTGTTATTTTGAAAATGTAGCATATGCATGATGAGTAGGTTTTATTGCTATTTATGACTCATTTATCCTATTTCATCATGAGTAAAAGGTATATGATCCATTCTTGCTTGGGTGCCTCTGGCAGATAGCTTGATTTGTCTTTATGGCAGATGTCTACAGTGTTAAAAAAGGTGCTGCCTCAGTCTTCAAATGAGGCATGGCTGCCTCAAACAATTGAGGTGGCAGCCTCGAGGCGATCGTGAGGCGATTCATGATTTTATTTTTATAAAAATAAAAAAAAATAAAAAAACTGCCGTTTTTACACAAAAATAATTATATATATATAAGATAGAAAGTCGGCACTTACTCTGTCCAAAGAGAAATGCTGACTTTCAACCTTTAGTTCTCCAAACCCTAAAATAGATACAAAGGATAGCCTATTCGATATATAGTATTTACCATTAGGATGACATTTTTTTTTTTTTTTTTTTTCCATTTGTTTAGGATATTTATGTTAGTAATATTGATTATGACTCATTTATTAAATGTTATGGATCGTTTTCTATTTAGTATGTAATTTTTTTAATTTTATTTCATTTTTTATTATTTTCGAGTTGAGGCGTTTGGGATATTGATGTTAATAATGTTGATTATGACTCATTTATTAAATGTTATGGATCGTTTTCTATTTAGTATATATTTTTAAAAATTTTATTTCATTTTTTATTATTTTTGAGTTGAGATGACCCCATCGCCTTGCCTTTTCCCTTTTTAAACCATGGAAGTCTAACATGCATTAGGATCGTTCACTTCAGTGATATGGACAATGCTTTAGAGATGAGTCCAAATTTTTCTATGCCTGATTTTGATGCTATTGCTCCAAGAGTTAATTAACATATTTGTCTTGGTTTCTCAGCCTATGTGCATGACCATGTCAATGTTGAGTTATCATTATATCCTAAAGCTTAAACTTGCTAGAAAAGGTTAAAACAATAGTATTAAGCTCAAAAACACCTTCTCATGTGCAAGACTAATAGGCTTGATATGTTGATCCCATGTAGACATAGATTCAGATGCACATCAAATTTAAATAACAAATACAAATACAATCACATGGGAGGATTCGAAGCAAGAACCTCCTGTAAAAATTGGCTTTAATATCACGTTAATTTACCACCAAACGCAAAAGCTTAAATTTGAAGGAAAGAGTTGGAACAATAATATTAAGCTCCAACAGTTATGATATATTGGCATGTAGTCAACAAGAATGTTGCATATACTTTGTTATTTTTATTTGTGATAGTATTATTGTGATGTTATCATGTTTTGCTGACTTGGATCTGTTGCACTTATAGCAGCAATGTATGACATTCAAAATTGACGATGGCCTGATACATTTAGAAGCAGGTTCGAGCACAGCCAGTGATAAGTTGAACATTGAGTCTTTGAAGGTTGAACTGGCTTGCTTATACTATCTACAGCTCCCAATGGAGAAGAGATCAAAAGGTATGAACTTATAGCCAAATGCAAGTTTTTTAGTGCTGATGATTTAATTCTGGCCGTACATGTGCTGCCTAGCTGGGAAAGTGACCTAATTAAATTGATAAATGAATTTGTTGCAACTGGATCAGGTGTGCAATATAGTGACAAAAAATCTTCTATAGCAATTAAAATCATGAAAGCCATAAGTATTCTTTTTGACCCTGCCCATGATAGGAGCACCTGTGTCTGAAATGAAACCGGCAGTGTTCCAACAGTAATTGTTGCATGTATAGTTACCATTAAAGCTTTTGGCAAAGAAAGTGTTGTAACAATGTTCACCATGCTCAATTAGTGTAAGAATGTCGGAACTCGGAAGAGTCAACAACCATGAATTTAACTGTTGATTGCATATAATTGCCATCTGTTACATGTAGTTAATCTTTCATGTGTTAGGTGTAGGCTACCTTGGCTGCACATGCACTGTATTTGTCATGGGGAAATCTAAGTTTTTCCTTTGCCAAGAGAATTTCCCTTGTCTTATTTGAGTTGGATCACATTGAAAAGAGGAAATTTGGTGGCGCTGCCAAGGTCTTCGCACTTTTGCATGCATCATTATCATTTAACTTTCGCACGTCTCTCTCGTCCTCTCTCTCATTATTCATGGGTTAGTTATCTTCCAATATTTTAGTAAAAAATCTGATGACATGCAAATTGTATCTCATTAGGTCTGTTGCCAATAATTCAACATATGAAATGTGGGGGAAGAGCTCTGGAATCCTTGGAAACATTTGAAACTCTTAAAGATCAGTTGGAAAATGGTTCGGTTGAAGTATTGATTGATGGTATGTATTCACAATTTCTTCTTTACTACATGAAGTTAAATAATTTAACCTAATTTGTTTCTTTCTTGAGTCTTTACCACTGTTGCATGAGAACAATAATGCATGCATTAATTATTTTATTTTGGGAACAGAACTTTTCCCAATCAACATTGTTTTGCTTTTGTTAGAGCGTTTAAGAGCTTAAACTTTTAGGTCTGATGGTTACTAACAGCTTAAGTGTGCACTTTGCCCTCATATGCCCTTGCATACTCGATTAATTTCAAACTAATCCTTAATTTGATCAAATCGAATACAATTTTTGGCTGTTAGAACTGATTTCATTGAAAATATTGGGGTAGGTTAAGCTTTCCTCTGTTTGTCCTATCTATTTACATTTTACATGAATACTCTTAAAATATATCAACTTCTACACTGTACATAATAGATAGATTGTTTGAAATTATTTTTATAATCTGTGGATGAATCACGGATTTTGTATGCATCTTTTTGTTAAATTGGTAATTTAGCATAAGTTCCTAACTTAAACATGTTCTTTTCTAGTTTGTATGTGATTCACATTATCTGATTATATTTATTGTGCAAATTATGATATCCTGTCTTTATGGAATCATTTTGTTTGCTGATAATTTACTTTTTATGTATGAATGATTTAATAGGAAAGAAAATGGCGCAGAAAGCAAAGGTTTAAATGGAATAAGCAAACTTTAGAGTGTTGCTTTAAATCAGAATCTTGAAAAGTTATGAAAACTGAAAAAAATTTAGCTGATTCTTTGTCCGACTCAGCAACTCTGATAAAATTTATACTTGAAAAAATTTGCTGAAATTTTCTACTGATAACGTAAAAGCTGATATGCAGTAATTACACCCTTTAAAATTGACTGTTTCTTGAAAGTGAAGTTGCACAATATTTTTCTTATGGTTCAGTTGATTCGAGTTATTGATTATTATCTTGTGGTACAATTATTATTATATTATGGTTAAAGTAGCCCACGGTGTATGTTTTGGACTCGGCAAGTTTTATCTCATGCCACAATTTGACTTGATTTCATAATTATCAACAATATAAATTTGAATCAATGACAGGAGGAAAATGATCTGAACTTTCTTGTTGGAATCTTTCCGCTGCTTTACATTTCATGTATGTTTTGACATTTATACCAGTGAAATATGCATAATATTTATTGATATTATTATTAGACATCTAAATTGGAATTATTTGCTCTCCAAAGATTAGGCTTTAGTATTATCTCCTACTGACTGAAAGGAATGTTTTTACATATGAAACTACCTCATTACATTATAACAAGAGAAATATATTTAAGCGATCAACTATACTCTTTCATGCAATTGTTTTTGGTTAAGTAGATCGAAATATGCATTTTATATTCTGTGTACTGTGTTCCAAGATATGCTGATATCTTCATATGATTAGAACATTGTTATTGATGAGATGTGATGGAACAATGTTATTATTCTTAATTTAGGATAATTGACCATCGATTGGAACTGAACCTTAAACCACAACTACTTAGATCTCCAGTCCAGCCTCTTGTTTAGGACTTGTTGCTAAACTAAGTGAAACCAGAGAAAGTACAAACCATACGTTTCAGAGGCTCTTTGGAAGATTGTATGCTAATTTACTGTTATCTTTCAGGGTGGGTTCAAAAGTGTTTGATGAAGCTGTATATTGACTGCTGCAATGAGTTATGTGAGCCACCCAATTTGAAGTTGCTTAAAAGACTATATGTTTCTGAGGTAAGAGTATAAGTTCAATCGATTCTAGTTAGTGAATCTCTTGCTCTCTGCCTCTCCATCATACAATTTGCTACAGGCATGTTATTGAATTTTCTGACTCAGGTTTATTGTTTTATTTTTATTTTTTTCTGTTAATTTTGTTTGACAGGTAGAGGATGAAGTTATTGTCTGTGACTGTGAATTGCAAGATATCTCAATTACTCCGTTGTTGAATGCCCTACATGCCAACAAAACCGTTGCCATGCTAGACCTTTCTCACAATTTATTAGGTGACTGTACTTGTCATTTCTTTTGAATACTTCTTAGACAGATGCATTTATCTCCGGTACCTGTCCTTTTGTATATTTCTTAAGACATGTATATTTTACTCTGCAATATTTTGGCTGATATTAGCAGTCCATTGGTTTGCTATCTCCCAGGAAATGGAACAATGGAGAAGCTTCAACGATTCTTCACAACATCAACCCAAAAATATGGTGACTTGACTTTGGATTTGCATTGCAATCGCTTTGGTCCAACTGCTTTGTTTCAGGTCTGTACCCCACATTGCAACTGTTTTTATTCTGCATCCAGGATTCACAATTTCTTAGTCATCCATGTCTTGTTTTGATTTATTTAAGAATTCAATACCCTTATTCTTTTCTACTTAAATAAGTAATTCTTGTCATGCAACCTCCATATCTTTTAATTGTTTAAATCTTGATTTGCACTCACTTGTAACCCTGGAGCACAGCTTGGACACCACTAAACCTCTGGGCAAGTGGTTGAAGATTGAACAAAGGCACAATGTCAGGAATCTATGCTACATTGTGCAATGTCTTCATGTGACATCATAACATTTTTTTTTTTTTATCTCTAATCATCAGATCTGTGAATGCCCTGTACTATTCACCAGACTGGAAGTGCTTAATCTCTCTGGAAATCGTCTCACTGATGCATGTGGATCTTACCTTTCAACAATCTTGGAAAATTGCAAAGGTAAATTGCTTTTGTTGCTGCTCAGTTTATTGGTTATTGCGCCTTCATTAAATGATTATCATTAATACTTTTTTCTTTTGTGGATTTATTACTATTTTACACCAGCTGTGAACATAAGTTTCTTGAGTTGATATAGTCAACTATCAACCCATAATCCGTCAGTGTTCTACTGCAAAGGTTTTTCTAATTCTTGTACTAATAGATGCTCTTTGTTTTGTAGCCCTTTACAACTTGAATATAGAACGCTGTTCTATCACATCAAGAACAATTCAAAAGGTTTCTGATGCACTGGGTGCTGAATCTGTACTAGCTCAACTTTCCATAGGTACACACTCAGCATATAGGTCAATAACGAATTTCTCTTTGTTCCTTTGTTGTTAAATAAAAAGTTTTCAAAGTCTTACTTCTTTGACAGGATACAACAACCCTATAACTGGGAATGCCATGATGAATTTATTGGCCAAACTTGCTACTTTGAAAAGGTTTGAATAAAAATGAACTATATTCTCTCTCTTTTTTTTTGTTTACTTTACATAGTTTGTAAATGAGATGCACCTGTAAATTACATAAGCTAAACCTAAATGTTATTTTTTTGTAGTTTTTCAGAGCTGAATCTGAATGGTATAAAACTAAGCAAGCCTGTTGTTGTTAGTCTTTGCCAACTTGCTAAGACCTCATGTTTGTCACAGCTAATGCTTGGGGGCACTGGTATAGGAAATGTGAGTAAAGTTTATGTCATTTTATGTCTTTCATGTATTATTGCTCTTTTAATTCATTAGCGAGCTATTTTCACCCCCTTCATGTGACTGGATATTGATGTCATATGTAGGATGGGGCATTACAATTAATTGACTCATGGTTCAGTGGGGATCTAGAATCTGTGAAACTTGACCTGTCATATTGTGGACTAACATCTACTTGCGTCCATAAATTCAATACTGATGTTAGTCTAGCGCGTGGCATTCATGAACTGAACCTTGGAGGAAATCCTATTATGCAAGAGGTTTGTTCTTTATCAATTTGTTATACTTAGTCATTTTGCTAATATTTTGCTTGTTATGCATGTTCTTTGTTTTGTTCTACTGGAAATATCTTCCTGTTTCCATTATATGAGTAATTTATACTAGATATCAATCCTTCTATAAATCTACTTGAGACATGAACACGGCAAATATATATTCAGAATCTAAATAAGTTTGTACGGATAAATATAAAGATAACTGGAACCGATTTCTTCATTGATACAATATTCGACTTTATGTACTTTGATCCATATATTTTCCACTGGATTGTTCAGTTAGATATTTAGATTGAAGCTTTCTATATTTTAAGGAATGTGATTGAACTGTAAACACAGGGTGGCAGTGTTTTATCATCACTGCTTATGAATCCTCAATGTTCTCTTAAAGTTTTGGTATTAAACAAGTGTCATCTGGGGCTTGCTGGAGTTCTTCAATTAGTTCAGGCTCTAACAGGTTTGAAATCAAAGCTGAATCTGATTTTCACTATTATTCTTTCAAACTATTTCCTTTTTAAAAAAAAGTACAACTTTGATTTAATTGTTTTAATCAGAGAATGACACTCTAGAGGAGCTCAATCTTGCTGATAATGCCGACCTGGATAAACAGTTAGCTCTACAACATGACACAACAGCAAATATGAGCTCAGAACTTTTATTGCCCAATGTCAATACATCTGAATGTTCACTCAAGGGTGGCATATCCAAGGAAGCTGACAGTGATGAACATGACTTATGTCCCATGAACACTGACTGCAATCAGCTTGAAGTTGCTGATAGCGAAGATGACGAGATAAGGGTAGAAGCAGCTGCTTCTGGATTTGACAATAGTTGCACAAGCTCGTGTCAGAAGAATTCATCTTTTGAGTGCCAATTCATTCAAGAGCTTTCAACTGCCATTGGCAGGGCAAAGCATTTGCAATTACTGGATATTAGCAATAATGGTTTCTCAACACAAGCTGCTAAAACATTGTATTCGGCATGGTCATCTAGATCAGGAGTCAGTCAAGCCCGAAAGCATATCGAAGAACATACAATCATCCATTTCTCAGTAGAAGAAAACAAGTGTTGTGCTGTAAAACCCTGCTGCAAAAGGTATTATTGACTCTGTTGCTGGAATTTCTTCACTTCATTTTTGAGTAATAATAGGATTATATTATAGCAAAGAACTTGACCGGTATCGCAACAGAAAGTTTAGTAAATATTACTATATAGCCTTGTTTTAAATTTTAAATTTAATTTTTGTTAGATTGTAGTAAATATTTATATGTATAATCTTCAGTGACTGCAAATAATGAAAGCAAATGATCATACAAGCTTGTAAATTGCATTTTGAATAGTTTATTGAAGCTTTTATTCCTTGAAAGATGAATGTTAACTTCCCTGATGACTGCTGACTATGTTACTTGTTTTATATAATAAATGATGATTATTATATGCTAAATTTCTCTTTGCAAATTAAATGCATGCATCCTACCAAACAGAAACATATTTTATATGTATCTTTTGATTAATATAATTGAATTATCAACATGGAATCTTGGTCAAAAGCTTCAAATTTTTAGTATAGATAATGAATAGTGGAAATACATACTTCTTATGATAATGTGATAAAATATTATATATCTAACTAGCTACGCTGGCCCAACTTTAATTCAATTAATTTCTCCATAGATGCCACTAAACAAGAGACATGTTTAGTAGTCAAGTCACTGGAACTCCAAGCAGAACTTATATTAATATTAATAATATTCTTTTTATGCATTCTACTTTGATCTGTCTGGATCTTGAGAGTACATCTCTACATTTTGTTTATAGAAATAGTTGTACTGTCTGCAACAAAAGTGCGTTAATTCTAGGACAAGATCAAGAGAGAGATCTTAATCTCATCATAAGACTAACTTCATTGATTTTAAGGATAAACAAAAATTCAAGACACTTAACCCATATAGAAATTTTAATAAAAACATAAAAAGTAAGATATGGGTATATAAATCAAAGAATATCTGGTTAGTTTTTATTATTATTATTATTCTACTGCTCTTAAACATAAATAATACAACAATTATAAAAATTTAACAATTGACATGAGAGGATTTTTTTTTTTTTTTTTTTTTTTTTTATCCGATAAATGACATGAGAGAATTATTATAAGAGGAATTTCAAGGAATCTATATGGGGTATGACTATCACAGTTACAAACAACTTTTCAAAAAACTGATATTGATCTTTCTAGAGATGGACAGTGGAGATTTTTTTTTAAACAATTTTTTTTTTTTTTAATTTAATCTTCTAAAACGTTTGATTGTATTAAATTAACGCTCAGACCATTAAAGTTGAGTGGTGCTATTGGCACACTCTCTACTAATCTATTTATACCCCACTTGTTTAAATTTTGATTTAATTAAATAAAGTTAAATGTTTTTATTAATTTACTTTATTTATTTCCAAAATTACCCATTTACTTATTTTTTAAACTTAATAAACTTCATCTCTAATATCTATATCTATCTCAAATCTCTTTATCTCTGGTCTCGTCGTTCTCTCACCTTATATGAACGGATTTTTTTTCTTATTATTTATTTTTTTTTTTTTTATTATTTTTTTTTTTAACATCAAGCTTTATAAAAAAGGCTGGAAAGTCACAAGATAAAGAACAAGTAAACAACCCCAAGAAAAAAGCAAAGAACAGAACAACCCTGACCATTTTTTTTTAAAAAAAATGTTTTATATTTTTGTGCAACTTTTATCATTGAAACCCAACGCACCTAGAAAAAAAAAAAATAGGTGCGTTAATTCAATTTTTTTAACAAATGACCAACATACGAATTGTGTAAACAAGAATGGAAGTCGTTAAAAAGAGGAGAGACTAGTGTGGTAAAAATATGAAAGCATCGACATGAATCATGATTACACATTTCAAGGAATAAAGATTCGTCCGAGATAGACCATGCTTGAGAATATGAGATGATGAGCATAAATGAAAATTTGTACTGATTACTGTCAAATCCAACCAAGCACCGCCAAGTTCCTTTAAAACAAAGCACAAAACAGTCCACAAACAAAATGAAACAAAAAGTAAAGAACAAATATTTATTTTAGTTATCATTATTTCACTTTCAGATTCTAAAAGAGTAATGAGATTAAATAATAATCAATATATCATCTGTAATGCAATACAAGTGTTTGATTTATTATTTAAATATGATCCAATACAAATATTTTTATGGTTTAAGAGTTATGAAAAAAAATATATTTCAAGAAAAGGATTAAAAGATGTTTTTTATTATTATTATTATTATTTTTTATTTTTTAGGAATGTGAGATTTTATTAGATTTACTTTATATATATATATATATTTTTTTTCTTAAATTGTATGTCTCCTTTAGTAATTTTGATAAAGGCAAAAAAAATATTAAATAATTTAAAAAGTGGGGAATAAATAGATCAGTAGGAGGTATGCCAATAGCACCACTCTTAAAATTAACGGTCAACACCAACGACGAACGAGATATGTGTCAGTTTTTAAAAAAGTTGTTTATCTCTATATATAATCACACACCAGGTAGGTTTTGTGTAATTTCCTTTTATTATAAAATGGCTATTCGCTAATAGAAAATGACTATATAGTTCTCGGAATCTTAGGTTATCTTTTAGAAATACAATTAAATTCCAAAACACAAACAAAGTATTTTTTTTATAAAAAAAAAAAAATTAATCAAAAACAACAAACAAAGCTGGGTTTGGTTCTTTCAGTCTTTTAGGCCTGAAGTAGACTATTTTGTATTTAAAATTAGAGTACAAATTAATTGATGATTATGGGATTTTTTTTTTTTTTAATAGCAAGATATACTACTGAAAGCCAAAACCAGCAAAGAAACAACAAGAAGCCTGGCAGAGCAACAAGTAGCCCACAAGGCCAAAACAAAAATGTAGAAAAACAAAAAAACCAAGAATCAATAGCAAGAGAGGAAAACAAAACCCCAACACCAAAAACAAAGAAAAAGAACACAAAACTCGGCACGCGAAGGGGAATAGAAACTCAAATATCACCCTACTGAACAAAATCACCTTCATTACTAGAACCATTCTTGGCCAGCAGATCAACGAACGAGTTAGAGGCTCTTGAATTGAAGACGACAACAACATTAATCCTAGAAGCCATCAAAGTGTGAATATCCTAAATAATATAAAACTATAAAAGGTATCTCAACTACCAATATCCCCTTCATTAATCTACTCCACCCTACCTTTGTATCACTTACAATGGAGATACATTTATTCATCAAATCAATATTCAATGTGCAAAGAGAGCAAGCCTTATGGATTGCCTTAATCTCAGCAGAAGTAACATCGAAAATGCCCAAGAAAAAAGAAAACAAACACAAAAATTTACCGTTAGAATCCCTCAAGACCTCGCCCATACCAGCCGAGCCTGGAGACCCCTTCACCGAGCCATCAACATTGAACTTTAAGAAGTCAAAAGAAGGGGGCTTCCACTGATCAGAATTCATCTTCTTACCAGATTTGGAATCCAAACAGCGATCTCCAACATCCAACAAGATAAGAGAAAGAGGATCCATAGAGCCTTTTCCATGGAATTTAAAGCACCAAGCCACACGAAACTTTACCATATCAATGCATTGATCAATCGACTGATCTTTGCCGTGAAAAACCACTTGATTCCTCACTTCCCTAGTTGTCCACAATACAGCGAAAAACAATACCTTCCAAGCTCTCTCTTGCTTCTTCGAAGCACACAAACCAACCAACCTCTCACCAATCTTTAACCAAACCTGAAAAACAGCAAACAACCCTCCAACGGTTCATACTACCTATCCACAACTGCCAAGTCCACAAGCATCTGAGAAGTAAATGATCAACGGTTTCTATACCAGAATTGCACATACTACACTTGAAACCAACAGCCACATTGTAGCCAAAGTTCATAAGAACATCTTTGACGGGAATCCTACCTCTCATAACCTGCCAAACAAAAACTTTAATTTTCAGAGGCCAAATACCTTGCCATACATCGGCATGGTCCTCCACAACCGGCCACTCCAAGCTTTCTAGTCTCTTGGAAAACGAACTAACAGAAAAGCAACCTTTAGAATCAAAAGACCAAGTAATTGAGTCAGGAATAAGATTTCAAATTACAATGTTATCAAGGAAAGCAATGAAGCAATTCCATTAATCAATCTCCCAATCAAAAAGCCGACTTTGAAGCTCCACCTTCCAAACCCAATTATCACTCAACTACTGCCCAAACTCAGAAATTGTCCCTATCTTTTTAGAACTAGGATGTAAACACGAGGAAAAACCAATTTTAAAGGGATAGAATCCCTGCATATGTCCTCCCAAAAAAGATCCCTATGACCATCATCGATACTGACAATTAAGCCATCCTTCAAAACTTTCATCGTATTGGAACCCTCTAAAAAAAGACTACCCATCGCTTTGACAAAAAATGACAACGAAGAAGAAGTCTTCATATCCCACCGAAGATTACTTTTTTGCACTTCATACTTAGCTTATATAACCCTTTTCCAAAGGGAAAATTCTTCCCTACCAAACCTCCACAACCATTTAGCTAAAAGGCTACTATTTTTAACCAAAATGCGACCTATAACGAGACCACCATTGATCTTGCTTTTTACAAACTGTTGTCCGGTTCACTAAGTGCAATTTCCTTTTTTCAACACCATCTCTCCATAGGAATTTTCACTGCACCTTTTCGAAATTTTGTGTCACTCCAACCGACATCTTGAACACGGAAAGAAAATATATAGGCAAACTAGAAAAGACTGCCTTAGTAAGAACTAACCGACCACTCCTGTTGAGAAATTTACGATTACACGACGTCAATCTATTCGGATTTATTCCTTAAAACTTGTAATTTTTAAGTGTTATAAATTCAATAATAAAAGAAGTAGTTATTTCATTCAAATATATTAATTCATACGCTTATATTATATATGCAAACATCCAAGATTGCTAGATGTAATCTCAAACTGAATATATGAATGTCATATACAGAGGAATTCAGTTTAAGACATGCAATCTAAATAGTTTGTAGAAAGCAAAAAAAAGCTGGGTACTTTATTTGTGATTAATCTACAACTGCGATCCATTTCGTATTGTACGGTGGTCTTATCCTAGACTACTCATATGGTGTTATGAGAATAGATGCACCTTATATAATGTAATCATATATGACTGGGTCACGATCTATATATATCTGTCACTAAGTTCCGTTAGTTGAAAAGATTCATATATATCGACCAGTGATGGCTATATATGGGTGATCAAAATCCTGAGTGTCTTACTGACTCTTTCAGGTTAGATCGTGGTTTTTAATTTACTATGGGTGAGAATGGAATAGAATTCTCAGTCAATATCTTTGTATCTTAGAATCATAGTTTGGCTTGTGGCTGGAAAGGTATGCACACAATAGTGGAATCCACTCTTTCTTGCGAGAAGTATATTAGTAGTTCCCTTAAGGGCTGATTCAGGACTTGAACGATTAAGAGCACTCTCCTTCTTCTGTAAAGGAATAAAGGATATAATCATTCAAGAAAATCAGTAGTACTTAAAGGAAAAGATACAATTAGAGAGGTATAACAGACTTTATGACCTAGCTCTAATTATGAACTACTTGTGGAGGATCATGCAATATGTAATAGCTATATCAATGGACATTGATAAATTGGTTGTGTAAAACATCTACAGTTACGAGAGTACAATCTTAGGTTTTTAGTGGAATAACTCCAAGGTTAATAATTGTGAAATATTAATTAAAGAGTTTAATTAATTTTTTCTAAGTATTATTTGAGCTCAAAACTGTGGGTACATTAGGTCCTTTTGCTAGCCCTATACAATTGATAGTAATAAGACTCACGGAGAATTGGATGGTCCAATTAATTATGTTACGAAAGTAACTTAAAATATATTTTGGAAATTAATTAAATGATGTGATTATTTAATTGACATATTAATAATTAAGAATTATTAATTTTCATATGGAGGTTTCAATTTCTAACCTTGACAGGAGCAATAAAATAATAAGTGATTATTTTTATTTATTCTAAATAGGTCAAAGGTTCAAACCCTAGTTAAAGTAATAATTAAAAAAGGATCTGGAATCCTATTTTAATTTAGATTTACTAAAACCCTAGGTTCTTGGTATATAAGATATACTTATTAGGAAAAAGAAACTATTCGAAACCCTACGGAGAATCAACAGGTGCAGCCACAAGAGAGGAAAAAAAAAAAAACCCTCTCACTAGGGTTGGCTGAATTCAAGAAGGAAGCAAGGTGTTGTCTTCCAGTTCTCTCAAGCCTCTATTCAACTGCTCTCGGAATCTATGACGTGCCCACACACAGTTGCTAGATCGCGGGACATAGCTAGGAAGGCTTTGTGGTATTGGATCGAAAAGAATGATAGAAAAGAAAACGAAGGAGTGTTCTTCAAAGGTATGAAAATAAATCTCTTTCTCATATTCGTGTATATAAAAAAGGTACCAGGAAGACGATAGAAAATTTTTGAAACCTATCGTTCTTATATATCTTGATTAATTTCAAACATTTCCACCCGACTGTGGGCTGCTCGACTTACACAATCTACTTTCCACCCTGTAAATCAACAATTTCCAAAAAGCAAGCAAACATGGTCTCGCTCCTAAAAGAAGACCAAGATACGTAATAGGTAACACGGTACTCTTATATCTAAACTTCGCAGCCCACATCTCCACATCTCTCCCTTTCCCCCCACCGAAGCCATGCACGATTTGTGAAAATTAATTATCAACCCCGAAACTAACTTGAAACACCTTAGAATTCTTTTAGCATTGAGGAAGTAGTCCAAGTTAGGTTCAAGGAAAAGAATAGTGTCATCCACAAATTGAAGATGCGAAACATGGACTTCGTTAATAGGAAAAACTACACTTGTCACCATGTTTTTTGTCCACTACTTTCCTAAAGAGACCATTTAATCCTTCAATAGCTATGTTGAAGAGAAACGAAGATAGGGGGTCCCCCTAACAAAGACCTCTCTCTAAACCAAACTCGAATGTAGGGCAACCATTTACTAAAAACGAAAGGGAGGGAGAGGAGATGCAATTCCACATCCAGTTTCTCCACTTGAACCCGAACCCTATGCTCTCCATCATATTGTCCAAAAAAACATAATCAATGTTGTCGTTTGCTTTTTCAAAATCTAACTTCACCAATAGGCCTCTCTCCTTGTACCTTTTCCAAGTGTGAATAATCTCCTCAGCTATGACGAACCCATCTATGATTTGGCGATTCCTGACAAAAGCCATTTGAGTCTCTCCTATAATTGTGTTCATGACTTTTTTCAGTCGATTAGCCAATACTTTAACTAAGATTTTGTACATGGATCTCACAAGACTTATAGGGAGAAAATCATATAAAACTTCAGGGTTGCTACACTTTGGAATTAAGGCAATAAAGGTTTTGTTGAAATCTTTGATAATGGATCCATCTCTATGAAATTCATGAATAAAGTTCATAAATTCGTCTTAGATCACATCCCAATTTGCCTTAACGAAGTTAAGGTTCATCCTATCGGGGCCCAGAGCCTTGTTGCTGTCATAAGAACTAATAGCTTTCCACACTTCCTTTACACTTAAACCAACTTCTAAAGAATCATTCTCCGATACCGATAATTGATTAAAGGCCATACCCTTCAACTTCAGCCTCTCTCACTTCACATTCATGGAGTGATTCTTAAAGAAATTGAAAATTCCCGTCCTCACCTGATGAGGCTGAGACAATCTGATTCTCTCCACAAAAATCTCACTAATGTAGTTCGAACTTCTTCTACCATTTGTTATATTGTGGAAAAACTTTGTGTTTTTGTCGCCTTCCCTTATCCACTTCACCCTCGAATTTTGGCACCACATATGCTCCTCTTTTTTGATAAACTTCCAAAGATCAGACATTATCTAAATCCATTTCGTTTTTCTCCCATTATCCCAACATTTCCCTACCGCCTCTTTATCCAGTTCTTCTAACTTCTCTTCCAAAAACTTGATCTTTGAATCTTTCTTCTTACTTGATTGTAACCAATTATTTATACAAGCCTTAGTAGTTCTTAATTTTGATGAGAATAAAACCATTGATCCCTTTCTATACCACCTTTAGCCCAATCCTCTCTAACTACCTTCATAAGATCCTTCTCCTCTAACCAAGTATTGTAGAACCTAAAAGGGCAAGGACCCCAGTTGGACTTCACTTCCCTAATCATGATTGGATTATGATCTGAAAAACTGTCGTCAATTCCCCTTTGAGAAAGATTCAGGAACAAGCTTAAGAACATAGGAGAGACTATAAATCGGTCCAACCTAGCCCATGAAGCCACCTCTCTATAGTTTGTCCAAGTAAACTTTATGCCCTCCAACGGAATATCTACTAACTTAGCACGATAAAGAAAGGATTAGAAATTCCTAATTGAACCCATATTACACACTCCTCATTTTTTTTTTTTTTCTGAAGGCTCTAAAATTGTATTAAAGTCTCGTCCTATGCACCAAAGAACCAGAAATTGAACCTGAATGCTAACTAAATAATCCCATAAATCCTTTCTTTCATTTTCAACATTGGCCGTGTAGACATTATAGAAATTCATAGCTTGCCTCGGATTCTAAAGCTCCCCTTCTAAAATAATGCAACGATTGTTTGAGATGCACGATTTAACCAAGAAACTAACCTCATTCCACAAGATGATCAATCCCCCCGCTCTACCTTCCGCATCCACACCAACACCCCTAGTTAGAACCTGACCACCCAAAGAACGAATCACCCCTTTATTAAAGCACTGCAATTTGGATTCTTGGATAAACAACAAAATCGAATTATGTTTCCTCACCAATCTTCTCACCATACTTCTCTTCTCATTCCTACTTAATCCCCTAGCATTCCAATATATTAGTAACATTAAAAAACAATGACACCAAAGAAGAGCAAAGAACAGTTACCTTCTTTTTTTGAGCTTTTCCTCATCTTCCATCTCTCTTGATGATATAATGTCAATCATTTCTTGCTCATTGCCATTGAAATCAATTCCTAAAGCCACACCGACCTCAATCACTTTCGCCACTTCTTCTTCAACAAACCACATTTCCTTATCCACAACAAGGTCCTTGTTATGGGAGAGTTTTTTAGAGAGAGAAACATTGATGTCCGTAAGAAAGAAGGGAGGACATATTTTAGAAAGAACTCAGTGTCCATCTTTGTGGATAATCTGAATCCAAAGGTGGACACTGAATGTTTATGGGGAGTTTTTAAGGTCTATGGCAAAGTTAGGGACGTATATCGTTCCACCAATAACAGTTCGAGAAAGAGCTGATTTGCTTTCATTAGGTTCGGAACAAGGGAAGAGGCTCTCAAGGTGGCACAAATAACAGACAGGATGCATGTGTATGGCTGGCTGATCAGCTCGAAGGTGGCGACAACCGATTGAGATGTGCAGAGGAATGGTATATCAAGCTTGTTTGTAAGAAACTATGAAGGAACTGACCATTCTAGAAGACTTGATCATTCCAGAAGATCTAGAGATGGTAGCTTCTCCTTAGGTGTCAAAGGTAGAGATTCTCAAACTTTCGATCCCACTAGTAATAAATCCTATGCAGAGGTGGTCTGTGGCTAGCTTAACCAGGATCATTTTAAGGAGCTAAAGAAGATTGAGAAGAATGATGCTATGAGCTGGATGGAAAAGAAGGATGAAAGGGATTGGTTGTCTAGATGTGCTACAAGAACCCTTAAGGATTTCTTTAATATTGATAGTGTGAGAACTAGATTCAAGTCAAGAGGTTTCTCCTTTTCGACCTCCTATATTGGTGACAAATACATTCTATGGTGTTTTAAGACTCAATATGATAGGGAAGGTTTCTTATCAAATCGACTTTTTTGGGAGGATTGCTTTGTTTCAGTGAGCAAATGGAATGCATACCTAGGCCCTTATTGGTATGGATTGAATGCTATGAGTTTCCTCTTTTCTGTTGGAACCCTAATTTCTTTTTGAAATTATGAGGCATGATAGGAGAACCACTTCTAGTTGAGAAAGACACTGCATCAAAAAGGAGAATTGATAGAGGAAGAGTCTTGGTGCTCAAGACTTACAAACAGGTGGTTACCTGTTTGATTAAGAAGAGAGAATGGCATTTTTTCGGTGAAGGTAGTAGAAGATCGGAATCCGATGGAGCTATCCTATATTGATCAACACTTAGGGTTGCAAAAGGAAGTTTGAATTTGAATTTGATACTCGAGTTGGCAAGAGTTGACAGCCTAGAAGGTATGGTTACTGACACTATCCATACTAAGAATTATGCTAAGGACACGACGGAAATGGGAGTATGAGGTCAGGAAAAAAAGGTGGTCAGAGAGAAAAGTTTAAATTTGGAATTGTAATCTAATCATAGGACAGGGGAAGGTGAGGAAGGCAGAGGAAAAAGGGGTGGAGATCAGACCTTTGTTGATGACAGAAGAGAGGAAACAAAAAAGGTGTCATATACTATGAAGACCCCAAGGAAGTTGGGCCCGTAAACAAAGGCAGACCCACCTTAAGGCCGGGTGGGGCCGGTGCCCTACCTCAGATTTATAAAATAAAATAAAATAAAATAAAATAAAATAAAATAAAATAATTATGTTTATTTATATAATATATACATATTAATTAACATTTATACACAATGATATATCTTAGTTCAACCGGTGATGTCCTTACCAATTAAATTATTGGGTTGGGTTCAAAACCTTGTGATTTTTATCTTTTCAAGGTTTTTGTGTTTTATTACCTCAATTATTTCACGTGTCTTATCGAACTCATATATGATATATTTCATTATATATATTTATATTTGGTTTTAGTTATATACTTATATATATATATATATATATATAATATCATCTTTTACAATTTCTCAAATTTTCATATTTTTCTAAAACAAAATAATTCACTTTCTCTTTTATGTCATTATCAACTTTTTAACTATCCTCATTTTATGGTTTACATAATTCAATTTTATTTTATGTTAAATTATCTATTATAATTTTGAACTTTTATTATTTCTAATAGTTCTAGTCTAAAATACTTAAACACATCCAATCAATAAACCCTAAAATCTCAAATTTTAATTTATTGTATTAAAATAGACATATGTTATTATGATTCATTTTATTTTATTCTTATTATTTTTCTTTATTTTATAGTTTTAATTTATTTAGAATCAATAAATTAATAATTTATATATATATATATAAAAAGTAGAAGAATAAAAATTCAAAAACATGTCTAGTAATATTTATTAGTCAATTATTGTATTATAAATTTAAAGTGAATTAATTATAAATACAAAATAAAATTTCTTATTATAAATTTATATTGCAATTTATTATTTTAAAAATAAATATTGTAATTTTTTATTGTTTATGTTGTTTTTCTTATTATTATTTATTTTTTAATATTTTTTTTTTATTATTGTTAGATTATTTAATTCATCTTGAGTAAGTGTTATATTTATATTATTTTATATAAACTTCATTATACCATCAATTTTTCTTTATAAAAAAACTCATTTTTGTTATAAATAAAAATTAAAATTAAAAAATTAAAAAAAAAAAACTCAGTTTACCATGATCTTATTTTTTCAGTATTTTTTATATAATTATTATTTTGTTCAAATGTCTTACCTGAATAAAATTTTTAGGTCCGCCAATGTCCGTAAACCTAAGATTAGACCCTCAGGTTTTTTGGTGAATAAGGCTAAGCTAGTGATAGGGAAAAGTGGAAGGGATGTTCGTAGATGGGACAGCACAGAGGAGAGTAGTTGGTCTTCATCAGAAGTTGAGTCTGGAGAGATGGTCAGGAAGAACTTCAATCGATGGGAAGGAGACTGCTCAAAAGGTGTTAGGCGTGATTCTTTAATGGAATTGGCTCATTCAAAAGCCTTGCCTGAGGGCCCAATGCCTGAGATGCCATAAGGTCCAAAAGCTGCGGCCCATGTTTCTACTGAGGATACGAAGGTTCAAACATGTAAAGTCATTACTTCAGCTGAAGGGCCCAATAATAATAGTATTGGGCCTCCAGGTGACAACAATGATAATCGACAAATTGTAGTTGTTCTCTCGAAAGTTACAACCAACCAGATGATTTTTTCTGGTGGTGAGGAAACTGAATTACGGATGGAGGATAACAATTCCCCAGGTGTCAAAGATTCACCGAGATCGATTTCAACGAAGAATGGAGCTACGAGGGAGACTTTTCAAATACAAAATGGAGAGGTAATTAAGGAGCGACTCGGTGTTAAAGAAAAGAGGTAGCAATTCGTGGAAGACTCACAACATGCAAACAATGATAGGAATTCTCGAACTCCGGTTATGACCGATGATTATGGGATATAGTTGACGGATAATTTTGGTCAAACGAAGCATGATACTTATTTCAATATAATTCAAGTGATTATGTGATGATCCATATTATATCTTGTGATTAAATGCTATGAGTAATGTTATAATGTTCAAAAATTTATTTAAATTCATTGTTCAATGATGTGGCAACTACCGCATCATCAATCCATCATCCCATAATTAATATGGTTACTGCATGTCAATTTGCAATATCATTTGAACAAAATATTTGGGAAAAATTTTAGACATGTAACATTATTTAAATACCGTAAGATCCGACAAGATAAGATTGGTCTGGTATTATATCTCGCCTAAGGCGGAACTGGAATTGTGGAATTAGAGGGCTAAATGATAAAAACTTAAAAATTATTGTACTAAAATGTAAAATTCATATTTTTTTTTAAAAAAATTATAATTTTTTAACTAAATTTTTTTTTTTCAATGGGTTGGGTGGGCCATGCCGCCCCCCCCCCCCCCCCCCCCAGCCTCCATGGGGTTCCGCCTATGTATCTCGCACACTTACACTACAAGATTGTGGGTTGGAGTTCTCCCTCTCCAAAAAAAACCTCGCATTTATGTAATACTTAATAGGGTGGTTCTCTAGTAAAGACATCTTGAAATTATAAGTTAAGGACGTTCTGAAATTATAAGTTAAGGACGTCCAATCACAGTCATGCATTCATATTGGGTGTGGGTATTTGTTAATGTGGAGCTGTGTGCCCACTGTGGTTGGACGTTCTGAAATTATAAAGTTATGACAGTCTTAGTTAAATAAGTATTCATACTTAATATATATATATATATATATATACACACTTTTAAGTAATCATCATAGATCAGGAAGAATCTAGCTAATTTGTGTAGGACACATTAATTGGTTGGTTTGCGGGACACTTTGAATAGAGCCTTCGGTGTTAGACAAAGTTGGGACCTAGTGTCTTATTATTATTCATAAGAATCCAACTAGAAGAATATTTAAATCCATTAAGCTATTCTTAATTTAAATTACTAGAATGGCTCCCAGTTTTTGTAAACTTTACATGTCAATGCCTTTTCCTCATCAGAACTAGGCCATAATTTCATCACTATACACAAAAAGAAAAGAAAAGAAAAAGGCATGGATAAATAATCATTCATTTTAAGTAGTGGAAATTTAAAGTTTTGTATTGTAATAATTCCCAACTTGTACAATTGTATAAAGGGATATAATCATTTTCCTCCTTATAGTTTATCATATTAGACACTTTGTCCCCTCTAGTTTCAGTAATGGTCATTTCCCCCCTTGAAAACTAAAATATTAGACATTTTGCCCTCTATAGTTTCAATAATGGCTAGTTTCCCCTCTAAAAACCAAAATATTAGACATTTTACCCCATAACCGTTAGAAAGTCCGTTAGTCAACAACTTTGACAGTCAAAAAATCAATTAAATGACATTATTACCCTTAAACACATTTGGTATGCCCCCTAATAACACCACTAATTGTTTTTAAAGAAAAAAAATTAAAACTAATAAAAGTATTTTTAAAAAACATAATTGAAAATAAAAAATTATAACATTTAATTAAACTTTAATAAAAATTATTTAAACAAAAATAAATATAAAGAATTAAATGTACAAATAAAAAATTTATTTAAAACACATTAATATAAAGAATGAAATGTAAAAATAATTAAAAATTTTAATTAATGTAAAAATAATTTTAAAAACATTAATATATATATTTTTTAAAATATTGAATTTTTTATTAAATTTTAATTAAATCTTATAATTTTTTATTTTCAATTATGTTTTTATAAAATACTTTTATTCGTTTTAATTTTTTCTTTCTGATTTTTTTGAAAGCAAATTAGTAGTGTCATTAGAGAGTATAACTAATGTGTTAAAGGTAATAAAATCATTTAATTGATTTTTTGATGGTCAAACTTGTTGACTAACAAATTACCTAACGGTTATGAGGTAAAACGTCTAATAATTTGGTTTTCAGAGGGAAAAATAGCCACTACTGAAACTAGAGGGGGCAAAATGTCTAATATTTTAGTTTTAAGAGAGGAAATAGTCATTACTGAAACTAAAGCGAGTAAAGTGTCTAATATAGTAAACTGTAGGAGAGAAAATGATTATTTCCCTTGTACAAACAAATTTAATGGTGGAAATAATTCCCTAGCTAGTGCAAAAATAATGTCACAACGTGTATACATACCATCAACAATATATTGTTATTGATGCTTTCTTCTTTATATGTTATAATTGGATTGACAAATTGTACAACTTTTAAATAATAATAAATAAATAAAATTACACCCAAAAAGAAAAAAAAAATGATGCTTTTTGATTGAGTGAACATAATTTTTGGATATGGAATGATGCTCACTTTTTTTTTTTTTTTCTAAATGATATATGTTCATTTCATGTGGGTGGAAATTAGGTTATAATAGTTCCTATATGAATTACCTTTCAATGTTGAAATTATTGCTTAGTACATAATAATGTCAAATCGTGTATATACCATTATTATTAATTATACACTGCAAACCCTTTTTCTTTTTTCTTTTTTCTTTTTACTGTTTTTCCACCCCTAAAGAATGAATAATCATTTAGAATAATTGAATGGGTAAATGGGGTATATTTACAATCAATTACCAAAGAGATAAATTTAACCTTTTGATCCTAATGATCATAATTTTTGGGTGGATAAAATGATTATTATTTTTTTATTCTATTGATGATTTTATTTATAATGATAATTAAATTTCAATAATATATAATGTTTTCTCATTGGTATTAATAATGTACACGGTCCATACGTATATATCATCGAACGTGGCTTGATTACAAAGGACGCTTTTTCAACTTTATTACATCATAGGTTCAAGCAAAGGCGGATCTATAAGTGAACATAGAGGAGGAAATCACAAGAGTTTTCTTCATAGTGCATATTGAATTTAATAAATTTAGTGTGAAAGTTTGTAAGTCATTAATTAAATATTAGAAAAAGTAAATAAATCCAATTTTCGATAACTAATGAACTGACTTTATAATATTAGTGCATACTGAGGGGAAAAAAAAAACACTATTTATGTATATAATTTAGATGGATTGTAAATATTTCTTGGGTTTAGGGATGGCAAAATTATGAGTTTGCTTTTGCTCACCCCCTTGAAGGGGGGCTGAGCATTACCCCCTTCACAACACTTGACATGTGTTAGAGGAGGGATATTTTTGTCTAAAAACTGTTATGTGTTTAGATAAAAATATCCCCTTCCTTGACACATGTCAAGTGTTGGGGAGGGACGTAATGCTTACCCCCCTTGAAGGGGGGTGAACAAAAATGGACTCCAAAATTATCCACAGATACGAATATCCGTAAAAATCCACTTCATTTAAAATGAGGATGGATACTATTATTTCGGGGATGGAGCGAGAATAGATGTCATCCTAATATCCATTTTATTTTCTGGGATAGGGATGACGATATCCATTCCCATCCGGATCCATTATAGATTTTAATATTTTTAAAATATAAAAATTTATTATGTAATTATTAATTCTAATTATATAAGTTATTATTAATTTTTATATTTGAACTTTATTGGATATATTTGTTTCTCTTTAAATATGATAAAATATACCGTTACATTTTTCACCTGTAAACTATAAAAATTTAAAGTATTTTCATCGGATATAAATGGAGCGGAGATGGATGTCTATGTCTTAATTAGCGGATTATCCGAATCCACCACGTCCACTTAGAATTAGGGATGGATGTAGGGATGGAGATATATATTTCAAATGGATATGGGGATGGATATTGGGGTATCCATACCTAATCCGATCAATTGTCATCCATACAGTTGGGTTCACCCCTAGATTCGAGTCAAGTATATATAAAAAAAGGTACCTCACATACATTTCCTTTTCAATTTTTTTTTTTTTTCACATTTTATTTATAAACTAATATGTATATTTCCTTATAGTAATTACCGTAACTCACAAATACCATTAGCATTAAGTTGTAAATGATATTTATTTGTTTAACATTATTCGTGCACATCAAATGAAACATTGTTCCCATAATTGATTGAAAAATGAGGTGTCACATAAAAAAAAATAATAAAAAATAAAAAAAACAAATAAAAAAAAAAAAAAAAACAAAACAAAACAAATAAAAAAAAAACACTTTGTGCTCTACTATTTAGAAACTATTTGGGGATAATATCTTGTCTACATCATAGTTAATTATTATCTCGAAATCTACACTAAGTTCAAAAATTATAGCTTTGCACCTTAATGATTTTGGATTCCACCAAGTCTTCTAAATACATCATGGAGGTGCTAGAGGCTACTGATGACTCTCATATAACATCTATTAGCACATTCATATGTGCACAATCAATTCCCCTTCAATTTTTACCTTTTCTTTTTACTTCTTTTTTTTTTTTTTTTTCAAAAATAAAAATAAAAATCCGTCTCCGAAAAGGTTAATGGTACAGCCTCAATGTCTACTCCTACAAGCAAGAGATATCTTTTTCACAATAATAAGAAGAAAATACCGAACACATATTTATAATTATAAATTGTGTATATTGTTTGAACCTCTACCCTCTAATATGGAAGAAGAGATACATAACACCTGAGCTAAGAGGGAATATGTATTTTTACCGCCACCTAAAAAAGTTCTTGACACACCCATGTTAAAGGAAAATTTTTATTACTAAAATAACCTTATTTGAAAGAACATAAATGTATAATTAAACATTAAAAAAACAAAAAAAAACAAAAAAAACAAAAAAAAATTCTACATTCATAAGCTATACGCAGGATCTATAAAAACTATTAAATTCAGTCAATGAAACTATAAACACGAGCTAAAGAATATAGTAATAAATATAAAATTCCAAAAAAATAAATAAATAAAAGAATTTTGATTGCTTGTCTCATTTAGGTTTATTCGGCCCTACAAATTTATTGGGTTGTGAAAAATGAACAATGGATGTAATTAGAAAAATGACATATTTAAAGTTACTAATGATACGTAAGAAACTAAAAATATAGACATAACATAGTTTTAATAGTTTTGATATTTTAAAGGGTTTACATACGAAAACAAATTTCAAGTTTTTAACTTCAAACTAAAAATTGGTGTGACGAACTTTTTTGGCAGCAGTAGAGCCACCACCATTTTTACCTTTTCTTATAATTGACAATTTTTTTCCTTAATATTACACTGATAATCAGTATCCTAACATAATTTGAAATGTATATATTTTTTATCTTTTAGTGAAGTAAATCACTAAAAAAAATACATTTCAGTATTTCACTGAATTACTGATAATGTTTTATACAAACGTGAGATCTATATGAAACTAAAGTCAAGATGTTTTGGCTAAATAAAGATTAATTTCATTTTATTCATTTAATTTGGAAATTAAATAATTCTTCTATTTTATACTTTTTTGGAAAGTATTAATTGAAGAGGAAATAAATAATGTTTTTTATACTAAACAACGAGATTTATAATGACGAAATCATTCTCAAATGCAGTATAAGAATTATTTATATAGCAATGTCATTCTTTTATTATTATTATTTTTTTGATATAATATATATATATATTTTTGAGATAATTTGATATAATATATATAGTAATGTCTAATGACATTCGCTCTAGAACTAAAGCAAATTTTCTTGGGGAAAAAAAAAGAAAAGAAAAATAATTTCTTAAAAATGTTGCTTAATTGGTAGATTTGAGAAATAATAACATATAATGTTATAGCTAAATTTTATTAGAAAGACTCATTGTCGAATGTGGTTAGGTGGTAAAGGACGCTCATTCAACATTACGGTGTCTTAGATTCAAATCATCGTAACACGGTGATATATAAAAAACATTATTTAGAAAAAGAAAAAAAAAAAACACAATAAGAGTATTTAAATAATGTTTTAAAAAAATGAGGGAAGAAATATAAATAAATAAATATAAGCGAAAAAGAACACACGATGGCCCATATCAGCCCATTTGCATTGGGCTAACAAGGCAGGAATCCTAATAGTTGTGTTTTCTCATCTAGTAATGTTTAAATTTAATACTTTTTTTTTTTTTTTTTGAAAGTAAATTTATTTACAAAGAATTAACTTCAAATATTTGAATACGTTTTTATAGGTGAAATACAAATTTGGTTTACATATTAGAGGTTATTTTTGGTAAAGTTGGATTACCTATACGAGATTCTTTCTTTAGATAAAGTATAAAAGAGTTGGACGAAATGTTGTTGGTTCAGTGATAAACCTCTCACAACTACGCTTCAAGATCATGGGTTCAAGATCATGGGTTCAAGTTCTCCCCTCCTCTAAAAATAACCTTTAATTTATGTAATATTTTAAAAAATAATAATAAAGTATATATGAGCATTCTCACGTGCAAACCTTTAAACATAATAATGTTAGGATCGAATGTACATAACATTGTCGCTCAGTTACATATTTACATAATGTTGTGTAATGGATAATTCTCTTTCTCTCTCTCTAGGGGTTTGAACTGATAATTCTCTCTCTCTCTATATATATATATGTATAGTTAGTAATTTTTCAATGAGGACTTTTTACAATGTACACCTTAAACACCTTTGATGAAATTGTATGGAATATATTGAATCTTGATTTGATTTTTTGTATGGATAGGGGGTTGAATGGATAATCTCTCTCTCTCTCTCTCTCTCTCTCTCTCTCTCTCTCTCTCTCTCTCTCTCTCTCTCTCTCTATCTATATATATATATATAGTGATTTTTCAATGAGGACTTTTTACAATGTACAATTTAAACACCTTTGATGAAATTGCATGAAATATATTGAATCTTAATTTGATATTTTGTATGGATGGTGAAAACATTGAAATACATTTATAGAAAAAAAAAATGAAAAAATTTCAGGTGCAAGAGCTAATTTTTTCCGATTTTTTTTTAAAGATAAAACATTTAAAAATAGGGAAATATAAGAAAAAATAGTTCTCAAACCCAAAAAATTTCTAAATTTTTACCAAATGTATATTTTATTTTTCTTAAGTTGCATACAAAAATCAAATCAATATTCAATATATTCCATGCAATTTCATCAAATGTGCTTAAAATGTGTATTGTAAAAGTCCTTATTGAAAAATTACTATATATATATATATATATATAACTTTTCTCTTTGGTGTGTGCACTAATAAATATATATTAGTGTCTTGCATGTGAATCATTATATTCAATTGTTTTGACCTAGTATGCATGCACTTGTTAGTGCTTATCCATAATCTAAGGCCCACATGCAATGCACTGCTGTATTTTATATCGATGCACACTAAGAAGAAAAGGACTATATATATATATATATATATATAATCTTTTTATTGTCAGTTCGAACTGATATAAAATATATGAGTTCCTTACATGTGGGTCATTGGATTTAAAATATGATTTGACAAGTGCATGCAGTCAAGTCAAAACATTTAAATCCAATGACCCATATGCAAGGAATTGATATAAAAAAAAAAAATTTATATCAGTTTGAACTGACAATAGAAAAACTGTATATCTGTCTTTCTATTGTCAATTTGAACTAATATAAAATATATCAATTCCTTACATATGGCGTATAAAGGGTTTAGTGTTTGTGAGGAAATAATTGATTGCGTTTCTCATTGATAATGAATATATTTATACATATTACATGCACAGGATAGTAATGTAATTACACCTAGTTTAGCCTACATACATACGGTAACCTGGTGGAAAACAAGTTGTGATTTATTGAATCTCACGTCTCCTAATATGCCCCCGCAAGATAGAGCTACCGTCAAGGATGCCTATCTTGGAGCGATGATCCGTAAACTGTCGACGGGAGAGAGGTTTGGTAAGGGAATCCGCCAGCTGATCATTTGTATGAACATGAGATATACGCAGCTGTTGGCGGGCAACTTGATCCCGAACGAAGAAAAAATCAATAGCCACATGTTTCATTCGACTGTGAAAGATTGGATTAGCACAGACATAAGTGGCACCAACATTGTCGCAATAGATCACTGGAGCGGTGGGAACACGAATCTGAAGCTCAGTAAGAAAGTGACCGATCCAATTTAGTTCAGCAGCGGAAGAGGCAATGGCGCGATACTCAGCTTCAGTAGTTGACCGGGCAACAGTATGTTGCTTGTTAGAGCTCCAACTTATAGGAGTGGAGCCATAGAAGATGACAAATGCCGTGGTTGACCGGCGGTCATCAGGATCACCTGCCCAGTCTGCATCAGCAAACGCATGAAGTTACGGAGAGGAATGTCGACGAATTAGTAAGCCATGATGTACCGTACCCTTGAGATACCGAAGGAGTCTTTTTACTGCATTCCAGTGAAAAGTTGTCGGGCGATGCATGAATTGGGAGAGCTTGTTGACAGCGAAGGAGACGTCTGGACGAGTCAGAGAAAGGTATTGGAGAGAGCCGAGAACCTGCCTATACTTGGTGGCATCCGTGGGTGCACTACCGTCAACTAGCCTGAGAGAATCCGAAAGAGACAACGGAGTAGAGACAGCATTCGCCTCAAGCATGTCAGTTTTCGACAGAAGATCACAGATATATTTGTGTTGAGAAAGAAATAGTCCACCAGCAGAACGAGTCGCCTCAACACCTAGGAAAAATGATAGTTGACCAAGATCCTTCAAGGAGAAGCGGTGAGCTAAAGCAGTGATGAAATCATGAACTTGCGACTGCGATGAGCCAGTGACAATAATATCATCCATATAGACTAAGAGATACAAAGACTGACCAGATTGACGTCGAATAAATAGAGATGCGTCACATTTAGAGTTGATGAAGTCAGAAGCCAGAAGAAATGTGCGCAGTTCAATAAACCAAGCACGGGGTGCCTGACGAAGCCCATAAATAGCTTTCTGAAGCTTGCAGACGTGGTGAGGCAGAGAGGAATCTACAAACCCAGTCGGTTGTTCCATGTATACATCATCAGTAAGAGAACCCTGCAAAAAGGCATTGTTAACATCAAGTTGACTCAAAGGCCAACCGTTAGTAACAGCAAACGTTAGAATCAAACGGACAGTAACGGGTTTCACAACCGGACTATAGGTCTCAGTGAAGTCAATGCCGGGACGTTGGTTAAAACCTTTCGCCACCAGGCGAGCCTTATATCTAGCTACTGAACCATCCGGGTTGCGCTTGATACGAAAAACCCACTTGCACCCAACCACATTCTGAGCAGAACTAGAAGGGACCAGTTTCCAGGTGTCATTCCGGACAAGTGCGTCATATTCAGCACTCATGGCTTGGCGCCACTCCAAAAATTTACGAGCCTGAGACAAGGTAATTGGTTCAGTGTGAGGAGGTGAGTGAGTGGTGGTGTGAAGATCAAATATGGCATTTGGTTTGAAAATATTACTCTTTGACCGAGTGTGTATTTCATGTGGAGAAGGACTCGGGATCGGGTTTTGTGACAAGGAGATGGACTCAACGGCAGGTGGCACATCCAGGGGCTGTTGTGGAGGGATAGAGATTTGAGTGGAGATAGGTGCAGTTGCATGGGACGAAGCAGCTGATGGTGTGTGGTTGGTCGAGTGAGGAATTGGTTGAGGCGAGGTAGGAGTGTGCGAGAGTGGCATGTGTGGAGAAAAGACATCAGCTAGGTGGCTATCAAAATGAGGCACATATGTCGACATGGATGAAGACACATTATCCTCACGAGATGGTGCAGCGGACGGTGTGGAGGGAAGCCAAGAAACAATCGGCAATGAGGGAGTTGGATCAGCGGAAGGTAAGGAGGAGAGGAAAGGAAATGAGGACTCGACGAAGACAACATGACGAGATACAAATAGACGACTCGAGGAGACATCTAGACACAGATAGGCACTATGCTCAGTAGAGTAGCCAACAAAGACACAGGGACGAGAACGGGGCTGCAGCTTATGAGACGTGTATGGGCGAAGCCATGGGTAGCAAAGACACCCAAAGACACGAAGTTTACTGTAATTCGGTTCCTTACAGAATAAGACAGAGTATGGACTCTTGTGACTCAGAACCTTGGTAGGCATTCGATTGATCAGGTAGACAGCTGTTTGGAAGGCCAAAGACCAAAATCTCAGTGGGACGGAGGCATGGTGTAGAAGAGTCAAAGCGGTTTCGACCACATGTCGATGCTTGCGTTCAACAGTACCGACATGTTCAGGTGTGTGAGGTGGTGATTTAAGATGCTGGATACCAAAGTTTTTCAGTTCGAGACCCAGAGATTGGGCCTCCCCATTACCATCCGAATAGACTGTTTTAATTCGGGTATTGAAAAAATTTTCAACAAGAATTTTGAACCTTTTGAAAACCTGTGGAACTTCAGACTTTTGTTTGAGCGGATACAACCAAGTATACTTTGAATAATAGTCCACAAAGATGACATAATATTTAAATTTGTCAAAAGAAGATATATGGGCAGGACCTCAGACATCAGTAAACAAAATCTCAAATGGTTTATTGCTCGTCAAAGAAGATGGCCCAAACGAAAGTTTGTGACTCTTATTACAAAGACATGCTGAACAATGGGAAAGTAAATTTGGTGACTCGGAAACTGGAAGACTGTGAGACGAAAGAAGTTGCTGAAGAACGGAGGAAGACGGATGACCGAGAAGACAGTGCCATGACTGAAAGGAGACTGAGGACTTGGATGACGCGAAGTTGAGGTGGACGCTGGAGTGACCTGGAAGACTCGATTTGGGCCATACGTAAAGGTTCCCTCTATTCTGGCCGCGGACCAAGGATGCCCCCGTTCTCAGATCCTTCACAACAAAAGAGTCAGGAAAAAATTCAATTGAGGTATTGTTATGAGAACAAAATTTACTAACAGACACTAAGTTTTGCTAGATATTAGGAGAACACAATACATGCTGAAGATTAAATGAAGTAGTAGGGGTGGTTAAGGAAGCGGAACCAGTATGAGTGATAGGGATAGTTTTACCGTCCGCAACCATGATATCCTCAGAGCCACCATATTCTGAGTGAAGAGATAGATTCTGAAGGTCCGAAGTCATGTGATGAGAAGCACCAGTATCAAGTATCCAGTTGTTTGAATTATTTGACTGTCCCGAGAGCATGTGATTTGCCTGTGGCCATGGTTGAGATGCAGAAGAGGGACGTGAGTGGCATACGCGGGCTGTGTGTCCAATCTTGTCGCAGAGCTGACATATTGGGCGGGATTGATTATTGGAAGTGGGTGGACGCCACTGTTGAGAGGTGGTGCTTGGACGGAAAGATTGACCATGAGTGGGGAACCCACGTCCACTACCTGAAGCCGCACCAAAGAGCTGCTGTTGGTTGTGAGTGTGACCGAACTGATGGTGTTGACCGTACTGCTGCTGATTGTGGCCAGCAAAGGGTGAATGTCCATGATAGCCACGACCTCGTCGGTTCGATGTTCGTTGATTGAACTGTGCCGTTATCTGCGGTCCACCCTTTTTGATGTCCTCACGCTTGAGAAAAGATTCATAGTCAAGGAGTTTATCATAGAGTTCCTCGAATGAGATTGAGGAGTCTCGAGCTCGAATGGCGGAAGCAAGTGGGAGATAATTTGGACCCAATCCATTTAGAGTGTGAATTACGGCGGCACCATCATCAACATTGTGGCCAATTAATTCGAGGTTGTCGAGTATACCTTTAATGCCTTGCATATATTCTGAAACAGATTTATCTGAGATACTAACATTGGTGAAAGAATCAAGGAGACCCAATTTGCGAGTGTTTGAGCGGTTAGCATACGAGGACTCGAGTTTTACCCAGGCTTGAGCAGAAGTAGAGGAGCGAGTGACAATGGACTGTGCAGCACCAGTGCAGGAGACCTGTATCGTATGAAGAAGTAGACGATCTTGACGAAGCCAGATGTGATGATCAGGATTTGGGACAGAATTCTGGGACGCTGAAACATCAGAGGAAGGCAAGAGATTGGGAATGGCTGCTGGAGGACACGATTTGGTACCATCCAGGTATCCCATAAGACCATAACAGAATAGGAGATTTTCGAACTGTGATCTCCAGGCGGCATAATTTCCACCTTTGGAAAGCTTGATTGGAATTTGGGTTGAGTTGATGGCTATTAATGATTGCATTGGTTGAGAAGAGTTGGTGGCGCCCATAAGGATAACTGCAGGAACAGAAGACATAGAAGAAGTAGTAGAAGATGCAGATGCAGAGGTCGTCATTGTTGAGAGAGATAAAGATGACAAAGAAAAAATTGGGTCGGCTAGGGCTAAGCTAGGTTATCAGGATCTGTGCTCTGATACCATAAAGGGTTTAGTGTTTGTGAGGAAATAATTGATTGCGTTTCTCATTGATAATGAATATATTTATACATATTACATGCACAGGATAGTAATGTAATTACACCTAGTTTAGCCTACATACATACAGTAACCTGGTGGAAAACAAGTTGTGATTTATTGAATCTCACGTCTCCTAATAGCGTAATGGATTTAAAAAATGTTTTGACAAGTGTATACAGCTAAGTTAAAGTATTTAAATCCAATGACATATATACAAGGAACTGATATATTTTATATTAGTTTAAACTGACAATAGAAAATTTGTATATAGTTTTTCTATAATATATATAATGACGATTTCTGCATATTTAGGTTATGGGTCCTCAAAATAAAACTCCACCTAGTTGTCAATGAATGGTCATTAATGATTTTCTTAAATCAAATAACTATTTAGTTGAATCTTTTTATGGTTCTATCCTTAATTGGGGCAGTGGATTGGAAAAAGCCATGCTTCTCTATGAATCATCATGAATTGTATTTAAATCCCTATATTATTATTATTATTATTATTATTATTATTATAAAATAATCATTTTACTTGAATCCCTGTATATTAAATAAAATATAATTAATTAATTGCATTTACTGAGCATGAAACGAAAAACAAGAGTTTCTTCAATTTTTTTTATTTTTTATTTTGATGGAATGTGCTTCTTCATTTTGATTATTACAAAAAGTAAACCAAATCCTAGAATTCTAATATGAGTGGAATTTGATTGTAAAATTTTATTTACATAATAATAAGAAAGTTTACCGATTAAACTAACAATTAATATGTATAAGGGCTGGTTTGATATTGATGTAACTTTTATTATATTTACCGTTAGTTGTGAAATTAATCAAAAGATGTTTAGTTAATTGTATTTTTAAAACTATTGTATAACTCAAAAGCAGTATACATATGTTTGTAATTTTATTACAAAAGTACTGAGAATAATTACAATGACTAAAATAGTTATGGTTTTAGACCCTACTTCATTTTTTTCATTAATTATATATATATATATATATATATATATATAATCAACATTAAAGTGAAATATTTAAATTAGAAAAAAAATGCCATAAGAACATTAAAAATATTTTTAGGGTAACTCTATTGCCGCCTACAAAATATCTTCCTACTCTATTTTTCTTCCTACACCAATATTAAAAAATTAAAATTATTAACTTTACTCCCTACATCCTTTAAAATATAAAATCTATCCCTTTAAGTATTTTTATTTATTTAAAACATGTATTAAAAAAAAAAAAAAAAAAACATGTATGTATAGTTTCTTTTTTTTAAAAAAAAAACTACATACAATTTCTTCTTCCCTTTAACAAATATTATAGAATTTACTTAGAAAAAATATATATATCATATTCAAATAAAACTCTACAACTAATTATATCTTGTTTTCGTTGTTACTTGCGGAATCAATGCATTGAATTATATATAATAATAATAATAATAATAATAATAATAATAATAATAAAAAGCCATGAAATCATAATTGTTTACACAATTAATCGTCGTTAAAGAAAACAACAACAATAATAAGTAAATAAATAACAATATGCAGCTTCTTTTGCTTCTTTTATCTTAAAAAAAATTAAAATTAAAAATTAAAAATTAAAAATCAAAAAACTATTTTTTCAATCACTAAGCAAATCAATTTTTTTTTCATTTAAAATTTTGTAATTTTTAAATCCATCCACCAAGTTTTTTGGTTTACAAACCAATTAAATCAATAAGAATTTGTAATTGAAGTGAAGTGAGTGAGTGGGTTGTGTTTGAGAACCGTGTAGGTTTGATCGAGTTCTATTACTTAAAATAAAAAAATAAAAAATAAAAAATAAAATAAAAAGTTCTACAAGATTATAACAGCAACAATTTTTTATTCAATCACAAAATAATAATATAAATGAAAGTAAACATATATAAATACATTCGGAATCCATGAAATCAATTCTTTGTTAATCCATTCCTTGACTATGTGTGGAAATATATATATATATATATATATATATATCCTGATTGATGTTGGGTTTTATTAAATATATATTATTAGGGTTTATGATAGATTGGGTTTTCTACTTATAGGTGTAGGAAGATATTTTGTAAATGGCAATAGAGCCACCCTATTTAAAAATAAAAATAAAAGTTATAAATCCAATCGATATTTAAATAGAATATTTAATTTTATGATGAAATAGGATATATAAATGATTTTAACTTGATTTCAACTTGATTTCATAAGGATAATAATGATATTTTAAAATATTTATTCAATGCTGAAATAGATTATTCTATAATCACTTTTAAAAAATAATCACCAACTACCTCTCAAAATCACCGTTAAAGCTTGTTAAATTATCAATTGATCACTTTTGAAAATTTTACCAAATATTATTTCATGTAGAAATTATAAAATAAGTTTATTTTAATTTTTCAAAAACAATACCAAATTGTCCCTAAGTAGTATATCCTTTTAACTTTTCATTGGCAAAGGTGATTAAAGTATAAACTTCTTAGGTTTCCAAACTTATCATTCATAAGATTTCCATAACATATTTTATTCAATTTGTCCTTCTAATTTATAGATGGAAAAAATTTTGAACCCATTTTCTAGTGCATATATTGCTCATCATTGTATTTCGATTTCTTTATCGCATTTTGATGCTTTTGGGTTCTTCTTTATATTAGCTTTTGCCATGAAACAGGGAACAAATTTAATTCAATTTCCCAGCTAAAAAGTAAAATATAAAATTGGAGTTATATATTTTCTAGTCTTGGTCAAAGAAGAAGCCTAAAATAATTTTTCAAACAAGGGGCCCTTGTGTTAAGTTTTATTTAAATGATATTGATAGAAAACTAGAAAAGTCAGGACCATCACATGGTAGCTTAGAAATTATCTTGTTGACTATAAATTAGATTTATTTATAGTACAAAAAAAGATGAAGAAAAAAAAAAAAAAAATGAAGTTTAATTGGATTGTATATATGTTTCTACTTACCGACAACCAAACAGTCTTCACGTATGAAACCAGCAAACTTCAACCGCATTAAACCCTCAATTTCAAAGGAAAGATCCATACTGCTGACTTTGATTAATTTTTCTCTCTCTCTTTTTTTTATTTTTATTTTATGATTTTCTACATGAAAAATTCGAATTTAATATATGAAAATGTGTACAAATTTATTTTGAAGGAAAAACGTTTTGGAATTTGTTTAAAAAGCACTTCTACCTAAACCTTTTTTTTAAATAAGCTAGAATATTTCGAAACCCATAATATAATGAGAAACCTATTATTAATGGCACGTATGAAAATAATGGAAAAAGGATAACTAGATTTAGGTTAAATATAATGAGACATATTTGATGAAATGACTAAAGCAATAATGGAAATAATACAAACCATAATATGCCAAGAAAATAAAAATCATGATATATGATGCCTAGCTCCATTAAAAAAAAAGAGAAGGAAAAAAAAGTATAATTATTACTTTCATTATTCCAAAATTTCATTTTAAGACGAATCCAATGGATCCTCAAATTATGACCAGACTGTAGATTCATTGAGGCCCTTTGCCTTTGGTGATCATGAAAGGCAAGCTTGAGTTGATGGAAGTGATCATCATATCAAGTCCTTTAATTGTATCTGTTATGATTTGGTAAATATAAAAGTCACCCCTTGCGTGATTACTGCTAAATTCACCAAATTATCATTAACTAGTCACTTGTAATTTCTTCATTATAAAATATATGGTTTGGTAATTAATTATTGATCGAATTACTACACTACTATATACATTCATGTGTATTTTATATGGTTTTGGTCATTTAGGACAAATTTTATTTTTTATTTTTCGAAGATGGTACATGTTTGAAATAAATCAAGGAAATTAAATTAGAAAAATGTTAATTAGATAATATTTTGGGGAGATTAAATGTTTATTGTACATTAATAAATGTACACCAAATCAACTTAAATCAAGAGCACATGATGCATGGGACGATGGGATTGCTTCACTGCTTGCTTGCTTGCCCTGTACTGAATGGCAATGTACATGTAAATATGTTAATTGTTACTTTTGAAGAAAGCAAGCCAATATTGCATAATATATTTTATATATTTTAATAGGGCCGCGTTTGGCAATACTCTCTTGTATCTTGATGCAGGTAAAATCCCCCCATTAAATATTTAAATTTTAAATTATTCTTCTTCCATAGATTGAGCAGATTGAATAATCAAACTAAGAGGCCATAATGGAAAATAAGAAGGCAATTCAGAAGGAAAAAAAAATGAGCTTCTATACAACTAAAAGTTTGCATGTATTAATCTTCTCTTTACACACAAGATTTATAACCAAAACAAAAATATATAAAAATTATACGAGTCTGTACATATAAAATAAAAAAATTGACAATTAGAAGAAGTTGTAGCTTCTGCAAAAGCTATATTGATCATCTCTCTACAGTTTAATTAATACACACCAAAAAAATTTCAGATCATTTAAACCAACCCCATGGTATATTGATCATCTTCTCCTAGAGTAAAAGGAGAAATTAAACCAAACTTAATTACCCAATAATATTACATATCTTCTAATTAAAACAAAAGCATTTGTCATCATCAAACCTCCAAAAATTGAATTAACCCAACAAACCCCCTCCCCAGCCAGTAAATTTACAAGTACCAACAGCCAACTCCTGATGATCATTGTTTTTCAAGAAAAAAAGAAAAAAAGAAAAAAAAAAACACTAAGTCACCTTTTTTTGTTGTAAAATTCTTTGATGATCTATCTTCATGGTGATGTCCAGCTTTTTAAGCCAATATCATTGTGTTTCCTTGAAGGACCAGAAGCTGGGATGGGGAAATGTCTAGGCAAGAACCCCAAGAAGTGGCCTGTCCTGTACTGAGAATCTGGCTTCAACTTGAAGACATTGGTGGTTCTTGAGCCATGGCAGTGACTGACTATGGAGATCATGAACAATAAGAACAACCAAACAAGTAGAATTGGATGTATTCTACATTGACCCATTTGAGAGATCGAGAGAGAGAGATTAATGGTGTCAAAGGTTGGCTCTCTGGTTTTTGATGAATAAAAGGTGGTGAGAGCAGGTAACACAGACAATTGAATGCAGAAATATTGTGTATATTAGATTGAGCCGTTGGGTTGCGTTTGTGTGACTGACTGTCTTATTGTTTAGGTTTGGTAAATGTAATGGAGAGAGAGAGACTGAGAGAGAGAGAGAGAGAGATATGTTTTAAAAGAGAGAAATCGGATGGTTCTACAAGTAGTAGTGATGTTGGAAGCAGCAGAAAGTTGAAAAGCTATTTCTGATGGGTCTCTAAACATGGGATAAGAAGAAAAAAGAGCCTTTTGATCTCCTTAATTTGTCAGATTATTAAAAGAAATGAAGATTTCTATAAGCCTCCACAAGTTTAACCTTTATTCAAAAACAACCCAAAAACCCCTAATTTATATAATTATACTATACTTAAAAAAAATACCTTTGATTTCAATTTTTTACGTGCTGTTAAAACAAAAATAGACTTAAAACACATGTTAATATTGTTATTATTAAGTTGATTAGAAGGATTTTTCCATATAATGTTGGTTTGGTTGACAAAAAAGGAGAGAGCAAAAAGGAGGGAAGAGAAAAGAAGAAAGTGGAGTGTGAAGTCTTATTTTGGGGATGGTTAGGTAAGTGAATGGTCCCACTCGAAATTAATGGCCGACTAAGGAATTGAAACTGTTGTTTTAGACACCCAAACACAGGATAACTTGTCCCTTTGCCACGCCTCTTTTGTAGGGCTTGATGTGATTTGATTGGATTGACACTCTTCTTCTTTTTTCTTCTTCTTTTTTCATATGTCTTGTGTCATGACTCATGACTCATGTTAGTCATGTATCATGTATGTGTGCGCCTTCTCCTCCCTGTAGCACAAAAGAACCCAAAGAACGAAAGAAAGGCACCTACGCTTGTCATCAAATCAGGGTTAGAATCTCATCATATATATATATATATATGTATTATATGTATGTATCGTATAATCTTTCGACAATTCTATTACGACTGTATCACTACAAAAAGTAAAAAAAAAAAGAACATAAGGACAACATGCCCTAAATTAAGAGACAAACAACAGTAGGTAAACAAATACTCCCTTACCTTTTGACTGACACAATCAGTTGTTTGTACTAGACTATATATTACTACCTCAATATCTCTGTCCGTCACTCCATCTACTATACTGTTCAAACACCGAGAGGTCACACCCTAAACACTGCACACAAATTAAGTTTCGTGTTCATGCTCTCATGTCTCATCACTCGATGAGTCATGACTGATCTACTTCAATATATTCACCACTCTGTGTCCCTCTCACACGTGCGCCTCACACTTAAATAAACATTATTATCTATTAGAGAGGAAAAAAAACAAATTTTGACATAGGAAATTTTTTTTTTTTTTTACCAGGCAACACATATCTCGCAAGCATAGCTTAACCCAAGCTCATGCTTGATTCTCCCATATCCCCAAAGGTTGTAAACCAGAGGGGCCAGTAATAAATTGACACCCTTGGTAAGTGTTATAATAAAGGGTTCAAAATTTTTGTCACTATTTGAGGCGCTTTTTGTAAGACAGACACCACATTACTAACTTAAGTTTAAAAGACACCTATTTAGGTGACCAGACAAAAATACCCTTTTTTTGTCAGTTTATGTCTTTTTTAAACATAGAGAGAAAACCTTTGAGAGAAAACATCCAAGCCTTTTCGTGTCTTTTGACACTAGATTCGAGCCTTTTCGAGTCTTTTTACACTAGGTTCGAGTATTTTCGAGTCTTTTTACACTAGGTTCGAGCCTTTTTACACTAGGTTCGAGCCTTTTTACATTAGATCCGAGCCTTTTCGTGCCTTTTTATGTGTTTTCGAGCCTTTTTACACTAGGTTCGAGCCTTTTTGTGCATTTTCGTGCCTTTTTACACTAGGTTCGAGCCTTTTTGTGCATTTTCGTGCCTTTTTACACTAGGTTCGAGCCTTTTTATGCCTTTCCGCGCCTACACGGCTCGAGCCTTTTACACAGTGCTCGAGCCTTTTCAGGCATTATGGCCTTTACACGGTTGAAACCTTTTGGTGCCTTTCCGAGCCTTTTTACACTAGGTTCGAGCCTTTTTACACTAGATTCGAGCATTTTTATGCCTTTCCGTTCCTTTTTACACTAGGTTCGAGCCCCTTTTTGTGCATTTCCGTACCTTTTACCAGCTCGGCATTTATGTTTTTCCGTCTTTACACTTGGTTCTACTTTTGCACTTGTGCTCAGCCTTTTCAGGCATTGGGCTCTTTTGCATGTCTCACTTTTGTGCATTTCCGCGCTTACACCAGGCCTTCGAGCCTTTTATGCCTTCCGTGCCTTTACACTTGTTCAAGCTTTACACTGTGCTCGAGCCTTGCATTTTCGTGTTTTACACGTCTGTTCGTGCATTTCCGCCACACTGCGGCTCGAGCCTTTGCGCTTCGTTCCCTTACACTTGGTTCGAGCCTTTTTTTACACTAGGTTCGAGCCCAGGCATTTTCGTGCCTTACACTGTGCTCGAGCCTCGCGCATTTCCGTGCCTTTACACTAGGTCCGAGCTTTTTTATGCCTTTCCGTGCATTTTTACACTAGCTTCGAGCCTTTTTATGCCTTTACGTGCCTTTTTACACTAGGTTCGAGCCTATTTACACTAGCTTCGAGCCTTTTTGTGCCTTTCCGTGCCTTTTTACACTAGGTTCGAGCTTCAGTTTTCTCCGCCTTTACACTGTCTAAGCCTTTACACTAGGTTCTGTCTTGCCGTCTTTTACACTAGATTCGAGCCTTTTTGTGCATTTTCGTGCCTTTTTACACTAGGTTCGAGCCTTTTTGTGCATTTCCGTGCCTTTTTACACTAGGTTCGACTAGGTTCGAGCGGTTCGTGCCTTTTTACACTAGGTTCGTTTTTGCCTTTCCGTGCCTTTACACTTGGTTCGAGCCTTTTTACACTCGCAGCCTTTACACTGTTCGAGCCTTTTTGTGCATTTTCGTGCCTTTTTACACTAGGTTCGAGCCTTTTTGTGCATTTCCGTGCCTTTTTACACTAGGTTCGAGCCTTTTTATGCCTTTCCGTGCCTTTTTACACTTTTACACAGGTTCGAGCCTTTTTTACACTTGTTTCGAGCCTTTTTGCCTTTCCGTGCCTTTTTACACTCTGAGCCTTTTTACACTTGGCCTCGAGCCTTTTACACTGATTCGAGCCTTTTCAGACACTATGAGCCTTTTCATTCACTACCCGTGCCTTTTCATTCACTACCCGAGCCTTTTCATTCACTACCCGTGCCTTTTCATTCACTACCCGAGCCTTTTCATTCACTACCCGAGCCTTTTCATTCACTACCCGAGCCTTTTCATTCACTACCCGTGCCTTTTCATACACTACCCGAGCCTTTTCATTCTCTACCCGTGCCTTTTCATTCACTACCCGTGCCTTTTCATTCACTACCCGTGCCTTTTCATACACTACCCGTGCCTTTTCATTCACTACCCGTGCCTTTTCATTCACTACTCGAGCCTTTTCATTCACTACCCGAGCCTTTTCATTCACTATTCGAGCCTTTTCATACACTACCCGAGGCTTTTCATTCACTACCTGTGCCTTTTCATTCTCTACCCGTGCCTTTTCATACACTACTCGAGTAATTTACACAACCGACCCCCGAATGCGTCTGCGTAGCGCCACAAAATTAACTATCCAATGAAGATGATTTGATAAGGTTATGGTGTTTAACTTCCATTGGAGGTTTGTTATAGAAAAAGGTGAAATAAAAAAGCTCTGAAAACTTTAAAGTAAGAAAGAGAAATGTGTAAAATAAAGGCAATTTTGGTAGTTCACCATAATAGGTGCCTTTTAAACTTAACTTATTAAAGGAGTGACTTTGTCACCACATGAGTTTAAAAAAGTGACATTTTCCACCATTTCCACTTACAATAAAATTGAAACAATAGATAATAATTAATCTAATAGATGGAGAGAATCACTGACTTTTATTGCTTCTCATCGGACACATTATTTACAAAGGAATTCGTTCATATAAATAGACAAGCAAAGTGAGAGGTGTTTATTGCAGTTTACATCAACAATTGCTACCATGAGACATGTCTCAAACCAAACACCAATTTGCTGCCACTTGCCCTGACATGCATCATGGTGGAAGCCACCAGATATATTCATAACACTCCCCCTTGGATTCCACCATTGTTTATTACATTAGAATTTGTTAGGAAAAACCTGGCACGATAAAAACCTTGGTAGAATATATATAATGATCTTCTGGATCAAGTGATATTGGACGTGTTCAGAACTGTCTCATTAAAAACATTGTCAGAAAAATCCAGTTGGACAAAACCTTATCGAAGGGAAAAAGAGTGCAGTGCATATAAGTCTATAATTAATGTTTTCTTCAGAGCTTTGCTCATATTTATACTTTACTAGGAAAAACTCAATGGGACAAAAATTAGAGCAAATATATCTATTGATCTGCCGGATCAAAATAATATTTATGATGATCTTCTAGATCATATATACGAAGATCTACTGGATCAAAATAATATTTATTATATAAAATGATCTTTAGGATCAAGAAAAATATATATCATGATCTGCTAGATCTAATGATTTTTGGGCATGCTGAAAGAATTGCCTGATTAAAAACCTTATCAGGAAAACCCAATGGAACAAAAACATAATCAAAGGGAAAAAGAATGTAATGCACATATGTCCAAAATATCTAGTATACTTCATTTGATATGCTCCCCCTGATGGAACTCTCCCCCTAATAGGGGGGAGTATAAGCAAATACTTGCTTGATGTGCAATTATTAGTAAAAACATACCTCGTTTGTGAACGAGCCTTTGTGGATCATAAAGACTTCCGGTATTAGCATAAAACGTAAACCTAAAAAATTGTTAGATTTTGTAAAATATAATCCTAAATCTTTCGTTCCACGAAGGTAACGAAAAATGTGTTTAATCCAATTCCAATGCCTTTGAGTTGGTGCTGAAATGAATCTGATAAGTACATTCAGTACATTCCCTAAGAATATACTATCTGGTCTAATACATTGATCCAGATATAATAAAGCATCAATTGCATTAAGATATGTTACTTCATGACCAAATATCTTTTCACTATTTTCTATTGGTTAGAATGGATCTTTCTTAGGATCAACAGTTCTAACAACCATATGATTACCCAATGGATGAGTAATATCCATTTGGAATCTTTTCAACATATTTTGATTGATGGACAAGCATTCCACTTGATCTATGCTCAATCTTCAAGTCGAGACAATATTTTCTTTCTCATTTCTTTATAAAGACAAATGAGTATATAATATGATTATTATATCCTTATTTTATCAGATATTTACCGAGACGGTTATACCACATCCGTCCATATATAAGGATTTTGTAGGTTCATCAAATACAGATTATGAGATCTCGATTTATATGTTTCTAGCACTTTAAATCATTCAGAGATTATAAATATCTGCATTAAGTGAACCATATATATAAATGATTGCTATGTCTAGAAGACGTATTTCAGGCCTTTTAAAGGCAGCCAAACTTATCAAAATTCGGAACGTAATCGTATTCATCACTAGTGAATACCAAGTTTTTATGAGAAACTTTGTATTACGAGTCGTGCCTCATATCTCATAATCTCGTTTTTCTTATTACGTTTCCGTGTAAAGACCCATTAGTATCCAACCGGTTTGACATCTTCAGGCGTCTAGACTAATGGTCTAATACTACACATTTGGCTAATGTTTGCTAATGAAGTCAATTCTACTTGAATTGCTTCTTTCCATTTAGGCCAATTATGCCTTTGTCTACTATCATCGATATTATGAGTTTCACTTCAATAGCTACTGTATATAAAAATATATCACTGATGATTGTTTCTTCACTATTCCACATTTCTCTTATATAATTTATAGAAATTTATTAATTTATATATTCTTGTATCTTTGTTTAGATTTCCTCCACTTTAAGGTATTTAGTCACTTTAGGGACTTTGTGTCTCTTTAGATATATCTAACTCTTATAGAGTTGATTTAGAGAAAGTAGATTTAATCATAACTCGAGTTTTGTTTACATCAGGATCCTGATAATTTATTTTCCTCTTCTGGGGAACAATACCTTTTGAAATAAAAGATTTACAAACTTATGATATACATCAGATGATTTATTTGTTACCTTTTGCTCTGATCATTCTTCAGGAACAATCACCCGGGTTCATGAGATGACAACTTATAAAATTTGTTACCTTTAATATATGTCGTAACTAATTAGTAATCATCTGATGATCAATTATCTTTCGTATTTGAGTGATACGAATATTGAAATGAGACACTTTTATTACATATATAGAGAATTGAATTTATATCTCTATTTTGTACAAGAGTAACTTTTCATTTACTCATCTCTTCTGGAGAAAATTCCATTTCTTATAATGATATGAAAATTAATCAAAAACAACAATACACGGGTTGTGTGTAAAAAGATAAACTATCAGAAGTTTAGATGATCTAACAGAAGATTAATCAAAATTAACAGAAATCTTAGAATGGTACAGAAATCTTATCTTAGATTATGGCAGATATGCAATACGAGCATACACAATATAATCAAATATCTTTAAAAAAATGTTCATGTTAATGACCAATTACAAGTTGTAATGGTAAATAATGATGATAAATAGTGGGTCAGAAATGAATGCGGCAACATGTAAAATAAAATGTCATCATATGGAAATCGGTAATTGCATTAAAATAACAAAGTTCTCGCAATTACCTAGAGGCGTTTGATAAGTGATTCCTCTTATCCATTATGATCCAATATATCAATGTGACTTAATCGGATGATCGGGGAAAATGTGCCTGAAAATACATCAACTAAGGCCATAAAATAACAAAACGGTCCACTTGGTGGATGAATAGTTCCACATATATCCTTTTAAATTCTTTGTAAGAATGGTGAGGATTCAAAACCAACTTTAGAATGGAATGGTTTTGTTACTAATTTCCCTTGTGAACATGTAGTACATAAATTCTCTTGGAATAAAAGAATTTTTTGGTTCTTTAATGGATGTCCATGAGAATTTGCAATGATTCTGCACATCATTGTTGAGAATTTGCAATGATTCTACGTATCATTGTAGATCCTAGGTGACCAAGACCGTCATGCCAAAGCATAAACATTTTGGGATCTGAGAACTTCTGGTTCATAACTGTATAAACCTTCACACATCTTATAAGAGTGTAATATAATCCAGATGATAAAGCACACAGCTTTTCAATAATGAGTTTCTGGCCTGAATTATGAGAAGTAATGTATAGATACTCAATGTTCTCATCATTTGTAGCTTTAATATGATATCCATTACACAGTGTATCTTTGAAACTAAGCAGATTTCTTCTGAATCTACTTGAATAATCTAAAGGATCATTGATACACAATGTAATACCATTTGGTAATAAGATTGTGGCTTTTCTAGAGCCTTCAATTAGATCTAATGGATTTGATCTGGTATTAACCTTCACCAAGACACATTTTGATTTTGCACTATCGACTATACATATATATTCCTGAAATGATAACTTTTTCAATAGGTTTATTCAGTAAACCCTTTTTTTTTTTTTTTATCATTTACAAACATCCACTTCTGGGGTATGTTTCAAAATATGATGAATAAAATTATATTCAAATATACTCTCTTGATATTGCTTCTTCATGAGCATATAAGACATTGGTAAAATATCTTTCCAATTTCGTTATACATGATATTAGGATTTTAAATCCTTTTATGATACTCAAAACATCCTACTGGGATGTATAGATTTCTTCTCAAATGAATGACATGTAAACATATCACTTCATAAATATGAGATAAAACAAAATCATGAATCATATTGATTTTTCGAACTTCCAGTTCGACCATGAACCGCGGGTTCATACATAAAATTCAGAAAACTTCAAGTTCTGAATAGAATTTACAATTTGACTTTCTAGATAAAAGAATCGTAACTTGATCCAATTCAGAACTTTTGGTTCTAATAAACTTTGATATTAAAAGTTTTAATATCACAAATTTAAATCGAATTCAGAGCTTCAAGTTTGATTAGAACTTCATGTTCAAATTCAATACTTTGTATTTAAAATTAGAACTTCAGGTTCTACATTGAATTTGAATTTTCTTTAGGTTTCGAGTATGGCATTCATGTACATAGTAATGAATTCAGAACTCTATGTTTTTACTGAAATTTAAAATTTAGAACTTCATATTCTGATCAGTTTGTAAAACCGCGCCAACTTAAATATTATAATGATAAATCTAGAAACTTCAGATTCCGATTAGTAGGTCTAGCCGAGCTTAGTTTAAATTGCACAATAAAAAATCGAGTGAAAATAAATCCATAAACTTCAGGTTCTCAACACATAATTTATAAAAATCCAGAAACTTCAAGTTCCGGTTAGTTGGCATACCCATGCACATAAATTGCATAAAATTAAATAAATACATATAAGTAAATAAAATGCGTAATAATAAATAAATGCGAGAAAGTAAATCCAAAACTACAGGTTCTAGTAGGTTGGCATTGCCAATCTCATAAAAGCGTATAAATAAAAGAATGTGAAAAGTAAATCCAAAACTGCAGGTTCTAGTTTAAAAACTTCAGGTTCTTATTCAGAAACTTCAGGTTCCGATAGGAATAAATAAATTCAGAAACTTCAGGTTCTAGTATGAATGAATAAATCCATAAGCATCAGATTCTGAAAATAAATTTAGAAGCTTCAAGTTCTAGTGATAATAAATCTAGAAGTTTCAGATTCTGGTAGTAATTAATTAAATCTAAAAACTTCAGGTTCTAGAAATAAATCCAGAAACATCAGATTCTTGTAGTAATTAAATAAATCTAGAAATTTCAGGTTCTGGTCTAGAAGTTTCGGATTCTGGTAATAAACTCGTACCGATAATGTGTTATAATAAAATTAAAACAATAGATAATAATTAATCTGATAGAAGGAGAGAACCACTGATCTTATTGCTTCTCATCAGACACATTATTTACAAAGGAATTCATTCATATAAATAGGCAAGCAAAGTGAGGGGTGTTTATTGCAATTTTCATCAACAATTGCTACCATGAGACACGTCTCAAACCAAACACCAATTTGCTACCACTTGGCAATTGCCATGCCACGCATCATGGTGGAAGCCACCATATATATTCATAAGTCATAACACAAAAGAAGTGAAAGAAGTTTCAATAAATATATAAGTTTTGTAAAACCCTCTCATGGCTCTCTAAATTCTCTCTTTTTCCTTCAATATTTCTCTAAGAGATGATTAGTAGTCTGTAATGATCCAAGTATGCTCTGTGCTTGCCTTTAGTTAAGGATCCTGCACATCAGAAAAAGGATTTTGATTCTTTGGCTTAAGGTCCTTGTCCTTCTTAGGCCAGTTACATTGTGAGTATCTCGCTTAGGCTATAGGTTGCCGTTTTAGGGAGAAAGCACTACAACTGTAAGGAGACAGTTCAAGGCATCTTTGCCACCGCCATGGTATCAGAGCCTTTAGTACCTAGAGACTAGGAAAAGAGTTAGACGATTTTTGACTCAAATACAGATAATATTAAAAGAAGGAATTCATCATTTATGACAAACACAAACATCTCCTCAGCTGTTTCTGCTTTAGATCATGTTCGTCTTTCCTCTTTTATCTCTTTACCCTCCTCTGTTAGACGAACTCAGTCTTCCAAAATTCAAAATCTTGTAAAAACAACCATATACCAAATTCCACCCAAATTAACGAAACCTCTTTACCACTGTTAAACCCTTACACAATCTTTAAGAGAAATAAGTCTCTTGCTACATGAATCCAACATCTGGTGCAACATCGAACTCCCCCGATCAAAGAATACATCCAATCAACAGCTCTTGACAATTGCTTAGTTCCAGCCACTTCTGCTGAGCAGTATGTTGATCTCGAAATAGGTCAACCGCTGAGTGATCATTGGATTAAAAAAGGATACTCTTATCTACACATCGGAGTTGTCTGAATCATCCTTACCCTACATGGCAGAAAAGGTCTACTTGTTACTACTCGAGTTGCTCTCCTTAATACCATCTACAAAGGATACGAGCATGCAGTCATTGGTACCTGTTTATCCACACTCCATACAGGTAGTATTTCCCTTACGGACTACCCTAATTTCAATATCTGATTAAGGGATGCCAATCTCCACAACTGTCTCAAGATATAGCTTCAGGTTTTGGGAGCACATATGTTACCAAAATCCTACATAGCTACCCTCCATCACCAGATCTCCTATCGACTTAGGATCATGCTCTTGATCTTCCTATCCCTGGTTACAACGGGGATACAATTTTTATCAAAGCTAAAAGGGAGGATGAAGTTCCCACTATCATCTAGATCCTCAAACAACTACCCAGAGACAAGCTCTCTGAGATCATGCCACTTGAATGGATCACAAACTATAAAAGAGCTTTCCAGAATACTACTCTCATTGTTGCTTTTGACACAAGGTACATCAAGGGAGAAGATGGTTCCATAAAAACAATTTATGAACCTATCTCAAACGCAGGATCTTCCTCCAGCACCAGCACTCCTCCAATTTTTCAAGCACGTATGATCAAGCCAGTCACTACAGAAGATGACATCCCTATCCATAGCTTCGAAGCTGATGGATCTACAATTTACACTAACAAAATCAATTGTCACTTCATTTGAGATGTCGATCTCAATATGTGCGATGCTGATTGCACCTGCCGAGACTGTTTTTAGAAATATCTTACCTCCTGTAAATCCTTGCACAAATCACACAAGCTTGATAACCCAGATAACCCTTGGATAGGTTTACAACCTATCAAACACAAGCCACTTCCAATCTATGACAGAGCCTTACATATTTTACGATCCGAAGGTCTCTTACCCATGGAAAGTACCTCTTCCACTCAATCTTTACCTCCACCTATACCTTGCTACATGACTTCCAACTATAATCAAGACTTCCTCCATTGGAACCTACCTCAAACCCTGAAAGGAACCGATTTTTCAGACCTTTTTTACAGACCACTGAGGTCTTACCTGATGGTTCTTTAAAACAGCCTACTCAGGTTGAAAAAATCCTCAATTGACAATCCCACAACGCCAAGATACAGAATAAAGTTCTCAGCTCTGTTGATCAGAAGATTGCATGAGTCACACATCATGTCTCTCGACATGAAAATCAACTCCAAAGTCTCAATGTTGTCTTCAAAAACATGCTCTCTGACCTCCAATCCAGAATAACCAAGCTTGACGCTGACCTTCACTGATACATCAACCATGGATATTTCTAACCAGAATTTGACAAAAAGGAAAGAGAAATTAGACGTCTCAAACAGCAACTAGTACAGATGCACATAGACCATTCATCCTCTATTCCTTCTGAGTATATTCCAAAACCCTATTCCTCTTCTCAATCATTATTCTTTCCTACCTCTCCTCCGTACTCGCCTTCCTTCAAGCCTCCAGATACCTCTCTGCACGTCAAGTCCACTGGCGAACTTTTCCGTAAATACCTTTATTTTTCCTCTCCACCTAAGAAATCATCTTATAGGCCATCTTCCTCTTCCAGATGAAGAGATAAACAACCTATTCCAAATCAATTTAAGCCGATATTATATATTTCTAGACAACCCTTTTCGTCCACCGATTCAGAATCCTTTTCTAGTACCTCATCCAGGTCCTCCTCAGATACTGATCCGATTATTACCTTTCATCACTCTGTTTCAGATGAGATTGTTGACCTTACACAAGTTTTTATGACTTCTCAAACAGACCCACAGTCATCCACTTAGACCTATGATTCCCCTAGAGAATCCTCTACTAGACCAGCACCTTTCGTTGAAGAACCTCCTAAGAATCCTGTCCATGGACAATCTCATGGTTTTAGACCAACCAACGGTCCTTGTTTTGACTTTGGCAATTCTACTCCAAATTCCTGAAAAAATAAGATTTCTAAAACGAGTGTCTGGCTCAACCTACAAATGGCTAAATTAGAACATAATCAAGAGACAATCCTTAGAGAATTCATCTCCAGGTTCATAGGTTCCCTTCGAGATTGGTACCAAGCCTTTGGGGAATGCCGACAATTACAAATTGTTCAGGCACCATCGACCTCTCATGTTATGGGTATCATCTTCAGAGAATTTCTCAGAGACCCTGACCAATTCTATAAACAAGCTAGACAAGAATTCTTCGAGATGCGTTGTTGTTAACTTCATAAAAAGGACATTGAATTCCATTACAAGCAAATGTCTAACAGATATCACATTCTTGGTGGTATCAATGACCAAATTCTTAAAAATGTCTACGTCAATTGTCTTCCTACTAAGCTCCAAGATGAGTTACAGAGAAAGATTGAAGTCTCAAACAAACCCTTCAATGACATCACTTTAGGTGAAATTCATATGTTCGCATTGAGTGCCCTTGAAAAGCTTTGTGTCATGCAAAAGGTCTTCTTCAAAATGCTAAAAGAAGGCAAACGGTACGAAGTACAGTGCAAACAGCCCTCGCACCAGATTAAGTGTAAATCTGCAAGACAATGCACTTGCAAGCCAAAAAAGAAGAAACATTTCCACTCTTTCAAGCGCAGAGGAAACAAGAAGTTCAAGTACTATAAAAAGAAATCTAAACGAGCGTGGAACAAATCCCAGAAATGTTTCATCTGTGGACAAAAAGGGCATTATGCCAAGAAATGCCCAAATAAGAAAACAAAGTCTGCTAAACTGGTTCACCAGTTAGCACACATAGCTGAAGAAGTCTCATCTGATGCCGACATTGAATCAATCTTCTCAGAGCAAGAAGGTGCCGATGAAAACACCATCTTTGTTCTCTAAGTTACGGACTCTGCATCCAATTCAGAGTACTCTAGCTCATCTAAGTCGGAAACAATTCTAAACTCTTACCAGGCTACACAACTTGATTCACAATCGGGTCTTCAGGTTTCTATTCAAATACTATCTTACAAGTTCTCCAAACCAATTAATGTCATTGCCTACATTGACACTGGCTCACACACCACCATGATGAACCCTAAGGTTCTCCCTCTAGACGTTTGGAAGTCCCATGTTCGTTATTTTAAGGCAGTTGATAGTCAAATATTTACTACCAACCTAATTTCAAAAAATAAGATTGGTATCAAAATCTTTCCACCATACAGTCTTTGGGCTCGCGTCATTGGAACTCCTATACCTGATAAAGATATCCTAATCGGCTGGGATGTCTATTGCCAGTACAAATCTCTCCGGCTACTCCCTAATGGAATCCATTCCAAAAGGGATTTCAAAGCTTTCTCTAGCATCCCCAAGATTTTTCCATTATCTGAAATCCATCCCTCCTTCCAGGACATTCATCAACAATTGCAGCAGTTCTACACTAACAACCATGTCGATTTCCGCCACCCTATGCCCTTATGGAAAAATCCAGACTTTTTTATTAAGCTCCCTTTCAAGCTTAATGAAGATGTAACTCCCACTAAGGCATCTCATTCCGGTATGTCACCCTCAGACCTCATGTTAGCAAATGATGAGCGTGATGAACTGCTTCGACAGGGTTTACTTGAACCTACTTCCTCCCCATGGGCACGCCAAGCTTTTTACGTCGACAAACGTTCGGAACAACTCCAAGGCAAAAAGAGATTAGTTATTGACTATAAACCCCTTAACCTCTTCCTTTGCGATGATAAGTTCCTAGTTCCTAGGACCAACACATTGTTTTCCCAACTCCCTGGTGCCACCATTTTTTCTAAATTTGACCTCAAATGAGCTTTTTTGGCAAATCGGGATACATCCTTATGACAGGTACAAAACGGCATTCTGTCTTCTCAATGCTCAGTACCAATGGACAATCTTACCATTTAGTTTAAAGACAGCTCCTTCACTATTCCAAAAAGCCATCAGTAGGATATTCCATCCTATCCTACATTCAGCCTTGATCTATATTCATGAAATCTTGTTGTTCTCTTCCATTGAGACTTCTCTCAATCAACTCCTCCGTCAGTTCCACGAATTGATAGATCGTTATGGTATCATGCTCTCAAACAAAAAGAGTTCCATAGGACAGACGGAGATAGATTTTCTTGGAATGCACATCTCCAAAGGCCAATACTGTCCCGGTCCTCATTTAGCCGGTCAATTACTGAATTTCCCAAATTTACATTTCACTCTTAAACAAGTTCAATAATTTCTTAGAATAATCAATTTCATCAGATACTTTCTTCCTCACGTGTCTCGCTATACTTCGGTACTCTCAGCTCTCCTAAAAAAGAATCCTCCCCCTTGGGGCACGTGTCACACAGAAGCTGTATTTAAGTTAAAAGAGATTACCCGGTCTCCTCCAGCCCTCACCATCCCATCCACTGGTCAGCTCATCCTTCAGACTGATGCTAGTGACACCTGTTGAGGGGCCGTCCTAATTGAAGATAAAGATGGAAAAAGACAATATTGTGGTCATGTCAGCGGCCAATTCAAAGATGCCCAGCATCACTACCACACTATCTACAAAGAGATTCTTACGGTCAAATATGGAATCCAAAAGTTTGATTTCCATCTAAAGACAAAATACTTTATTGTTGAAATGGACAATTCATCCTTCCCAAAAATTCTCGAGTTTCACAACAAGATTCCTCCCAATCCTCAACTGTTGAGATTGAAATATTGGTTTTCTAGATATGACTTTACTGTTAAATACGTGAAAGGCCAACACAATATAATTGCGGACATGCTCTCCCGACCATCACCAGTTCATCTCGTCACCAATTGCGAACCCATACATCTCATCTTCATGGCCACCCCAGCATCATCCTCTACATCATCTTCACCAACTCTCACTGACAAATCCTTCCCACCTGAGCTCATGGAAATGGTTCCACCAGGCCAACAACCTTCTCTTGCTCGTATTCAAGAATTTTTCCAGTCACATTTGCGGACCTATCTGACTCAGATTCAAAGTCAAAGAGTCCGACACACTCTTGTCAATCCTACCAGACCTTTCCTTGACCCTTTCCTGATGCCACTCTTTTATTATTTCTCACCGCAGGTTCTATGGTTTCTTTAGTGCCTATCTGTTATTCACCATCATGCCATCGTTTTCCTTTACAAGCTATGTATCTCCATCTCCATGACCCCGCTCACGTGAATTCTCTTCTCTGGACCTTCCTGCAATGGTTCAATTCCTTAAGCTACTGGAGATCTGAGCTCACTAAGCTCATAGGTCAATATAATCTATGAAAACTTGACTATGATTCTTTATCATCAATCTCGTGCATCTGGATACTTCACCGACCCCATCGTTTCAATCCTCATAAGAAACTTATGTGGTCTCTTAACATCTCTTATGAATGGCATACTACTTATGACTATCCAAAAAACCTACCCACATAATATCCAGATATCTCTGCTCAACTTCCTTTGCAACGTCAATGGTGTCCCACCTCATGAACATTTCATCCTCCCAGAGATACTCAAAGACCCCTCACAAAGTTGGCACCCTTTTCAGGATTTCGTCCTATACGACTCTCAAGACCCCATGGCTCTTGACACCTAGCCTTTTATTATTTGTGGAGCCCAAGATTCAGACAATGAGGATCACGCCTACTGCAATCTGAACAGCCCGTGACCCTATCCTGTACACTTTAATTATTGTATGCTTTAATAATTTAGTTTGGACAGTGTGTTTTTAATTATTGTGACAGGCCACCTGTTAGACCCCTTTGCATTATTATTCTTACCTTGTCGGCCACCTGTTTGGCACGACCCTGTATATTATAATTATTCCTCTTATTCAGTTAGCCTCATGTTTGGCATGACTTTGTATGCTTGCTTCCTCCATCCTCCTATATAATGAATCATTATGCTGTTGTAACAATCCGAAGTGAAAGAAATTTCTATAAATATATAAGTTTTGTAAAACCCTCTCATGGCTCTCTAAATTCTCTCCTTATCCTTCAATATTTCTCTAAGAGATGATTAGCAGTCTGTAATGATCCAAGTATGCTTTGTGCTTGCCTCTAGTTGAAGATCATACACATTAGAAAAATGATTTTGATTCTTTGGCTTAAGGTCCTTGTCTATCTCAGGCCAGTTACATTGTGAGTATCCTGCTCAGGCTATAGGTTGTCGTTTTAGGGAGAAAGCACTAAAACTGTAAGGAGACGGTTTAAGGTGTCCCTGCCACTCCCATGAAAAATTAAAATTAAAATTCTACTAAAACTGCAAAACACAGAAATTAAACTTAAAGTGCTCAAGAATATCTGTGTTCTACTGTTCTCTAATCCCTCAATATGAATCAACAATGAACTTTTACAAGTCATCAACGATGAGATTCTTCATGAGTGGATGTAATTTATTTATTTATTTATTATTATTTTGATGCTTAGAAAATAAATAGGCATTTGCTTTGTTGAAATTTAGGGAAGAATGGGTTTTGTTGAGAGAGAATGTTCCAGAGATAGTCGAAGAGAGAGAAAGTCACTTGAGAGATATGAGGAGTGTGGGTTTAAGTTAAGTTAGGATATTTTTGTCTATTTTTTACTTTCATGCAAAACTCAACTTTTTTTTTTTCATGCAAAACTCAACTTATAGAATGAGGCTATATTGCTATTTGCAATCCACTTTTTATATATATATAAAAAATAAAAATAAAAATAAAATAAAAATAAAATTGGTTACTAACTTACTAATGATTTTAATCTTAATTAAAATTACAAAATATGACCAAAAGAAAACTCTAAAGATACTATAGACCAATTTTTTTAGAATCCAACATTATTTCTATGGACGGAACCACCTTATGAGTTATGACGAAGTTTTGCAATTTTGTAAAATTTTACCCTAAGCTTTACAATTTTTATATTACCCTTATTTCATATTTTAATTTTCTAATTCTTTTATAAACTACACTATTAATAAATTTCTCTTTATCATGTAAAGAATATATTTGATTCTAAATATAATATTAGAATAGTTTTTGGATATTAGAAAAATGTTAAGAGCACAGTTTAAATTTCATTTTGTTTTCTAACTCGTAAACACTGTTATTAAATCTTGAATTAATAGTTATAAATTTCAATATATTTTTAGAGTGGTGCTATTGGCACACCTCTACCGATCTATTAATGCCCCACTTTTTAATTATAAAGTATTATTTATTTTTTTCTTTATCAAAATTACTTAAAAGGACATACAATTTATGGAAACAAAACCTTATATAAAATAAATCTAATAAAACCCCACATTCCCTTATAAATAAATAAATAAACACGTTCTTGTAATCATTCTTGAAAAAAAATAAGAATTCTCAACTCTTAAACCCAATCATGCAAAGGATTGTCCATTCCCAATCCAGGAAGCTGCAACTAAGTGTTGAAGACTTGGAAATGAAAATTCTATAGAAGGGATGTCAAGATTTTCAGGTCTAAAAGCAATAATCAAGTCTTGGATATTTGGAGACGAATTTTATATAGAAGGAATTTCAAGGCTCTCATGTTTACAAGGGTTAATCCATGGTTTTCCTTTAAGCCTATGGAAAAATACAAACGGACCCAAAAGTTGAATTGAATTTTAACCATCATTGTTCATCAATGTTTAGTTTTCCTACAATATTGATTTTTGAAACAGAAGGAAAAGTTTGCTAATTGATGTTCATGTTTATCATGAATTTAGGGTTTTATTTTATTTATTTTTTTCCTTTGATGTTGCAGAAACTAATATGGCATTAAAAGTTTAAAACTATTTTTACTCTATTATGAAATATAGATTATGCATGTTTAATATATATATATATATATATTCTTTTCCACAATGAAATAAGAAGAAGAAAAAATAAAAATAAAAATAAAAAAAATAAAAAATAAATCGTTTAATGGAGATGAGAGAGAGAATTATGCAGAGATCAAATATGGGGTGTATTAAATTTGAAAAATAAATAAAAATAGTAGTTTTGGAAATAAATCAAAAAAAAAAATTAATAAAAACATTCAAGTTTATTTAATCAAATCAAAATTTTAAAAAGTGGGATATAAATAGACCGGTAGGAGTGTGCCAATAACACCACTCTTATTTTTAGAGTAATGCTAGACATACGCACAACTAGTTGTGTGTCGATTGACAAATGGATATATACATATTAATTATGATTTATTTCACTTGTCATATTTATATGAATTAAATTGTCTAAGTTACAAGCAGAGATATAAGTTGGAATACCTAGCATTTTTCTTATTTTTATTATGTTTTCATAATATTCAAGGATCATTTTAAATGGATAAGATGGGTTTAGTCTGGTGGTATACCCCTTATACCTACGCCTAGCTACGTTATGAGTTTGTGAGTTCGAGTCCCTCTCTCCCCTCAAAAAACATCGAATTTATGTAACATATATATATATATATATATATAAGGATCATTTTAAATGTTTTTCATAAATACACTTTAAGATAATTTATCTCAACAAAAAATTATTATTCATTTTAAATAATTAATAAAAAATTAATGTTTTAAAATATAAACCACAGTAATTTTTAATTAATTTTTGTTTAACACAACTTCTAAGATATGTATCGATTTAACTCATTATTTCTCAGTGCCCCTTAGAACATAATTCTGGCTCCGTCCCGGATTATTTCCCCTCCTCTTTTGTGTTTCACAAACCCTAAAACATTTCTTTGTGTTACACAAACTCCATGACAACCTCAACTACTGTATAATAACTCATTTTCATTCACTTTTTAACTCAAATTAAATAATCAAACTATCTTTTGACTTCATTACTATAGTATCAAGGATATATTTAATTTGAGTTGTCTCTGATGAATACTCCATGACATTCGTCCAAAAAAAAAAAAAAAAGGTTACTATGTAGAATTAGAGTTTGAGAAATTCATCAAAATTGATAATGGGTGATATAAATATAAAATGACGAGATGAGATTGGTACGGTGGTAAACCCATCATATTTGCATCATGAGATTACGAGTTTAAGTTCTTCCCCCTTCCAAAAAAATCTCGAATTTATGTAATAGTGTAATACATCAAAAATAGATATAAAAATAAAATGAAATATATTTAGAAATTTAATTTAATTTAATTTCTTAAATAGAGTGTCAAAAGATAAAATGGTTAATTTTGGAACAAAATAAAGTGTCTCTAATTTTTTTTTAAAATCTAAGTTTTTAAGAACGAGTGTCATTAGAAAATGAGTGTCAATAGATAAAATTACATTATAAGAAAAAAAAATCTTCAAGTTAATAAGTTGGTGATAAGACCACAAAATCAATCCAAAAGGCCTTGTTTGATATACCGGATTGGACTAGGATTGGACAATTTTAGTCTCTGTTCGGTGTTGTTTTAGAATCTGAGATTAATAATCCCAAAAACAAAATAGCCCCATTCTGATGGGATATAATAAACTCACCTCTCACCCTATCTTTATTAGTCCCGGGACTATTTACACATGGGTCCACCATATTTAATTCATCACTCTTTTACATCACCAATCCTACCAACCCATCTTTTCTCTCCCTTTCAACATATTTCAAAATATCTCAACGCATCAGGACTAATTTTTTTTTTTTTTTTTCTAATTGGCACCGATGTCCCCTGAATTATAACCGAATTTACATATTATCCCCTATACTTTTTTTTTGCCATTAAACTCTCTAAACCCTCACAAATTAGCAAAAGCCGATTGAAAATGCCCCTTCACAGGGAGGGTAAAAAATCTAAGTGTTTTACAAAAAATGAGAATTCAAGAGGTTTAGTGGCGAAAAAAATATATATAGGGAGCATAGTGCATATTTTGGAAAAGTTTAGGGTCCATCAGTGCCAATTAGCCTTTTCTTTTTCTATTTTTTTTAAATGATTTCATAATTAATTAATTATAATATTAAAAATTATTTAAAACTAATATAAACTTGTAATTTCGTTGAAAATTAATTTTTAATATTATTAATTTAATAATATATAAATTAAAGTATTTATTTCATCGAAACAATTATTTCAATAATTTATTATTCAATTTTCATTTGATTATTAGGGACTGAGATTATTTCAATCATAATTCTTCTCAACAGGATTGAAGAACTTAAATTCGTTGGGCCCATCCTAATCCCACATATATATTCCTGTTTTTTTTTTTTTTTTTTTGATAAACAAAATATTTTATTAAATAAACAAATTATAAAATTTAAAAACATTTCAATTTATTTAAAAATATTTTTGGATATTTTTACTTTAATAATATATAAATTAAAACATTTATTTTCTTCAAATGCATATTTTAATAATTTATTATTCAATATTAAAATATTATCAAATTAAAAATATTACTATTTTTAGTCTAATCTCATGCTGCACCAAACAAAACTTAGTGTTAATTCAGTAAAGTCCGATACTTTTTCAAACACATCATAGTATTTATTTAGTCCAATTCAATCTTTTCTCATCTCAATCTCATCTCAATCCAATCAAATCATGTGCACCAAATGGAGCCAAAAGTGCTATTTAGTCTAATTCTCTCTCTCATATGTATTTTTCTTGTCGTCACTTTAAAAAGATGTTGGAAATTGGCCGGTATTCCAATGTGATCCAAATGGAATTCAACCGATTGAAAGTACTAGTCTAGACGGGGTTCGATTGGTATGTGTGAGCTAGGTGCATAAAGGACACATCCAATTTTGATGCCTAAACAAATTAATTATTTGTTATCAATATTTAGTTAGTATGAATAATATTTTCCAACAAATAAATTCTCTCCCAAGAAATCAGGGATTTGGAATGTAGAAATGGCAATAACTTTGAGAATCAAATAACTTTACCAGATGCAAAATACGAAGAAAAAAAAAATTAAAAAATGAAGGTGTCAGATAGAGGCATGGCTGGCTTTTAAATGAGAATATGAGATAGCTATGCCTATAGCTATAGGTTCATTAATAAAAAAACTAGAATCGGTCGATTGTAAATAAATTACTCTTTGCTATCACTATACACGATAGAGGTGGCCATTGTTTTGGTTAAACCGACGGTTTTGCCCGCGGTTTAACCGAAACCGTACTTCCAAAAACCGCCCTAAAACCGAAACCGAAATCGACGGTTTCAAAACCGGTCGGAAACCGGTTGAACCGGTTACGGTTTCGGTTTGGGTACTTCCAAAAACCGCCAAAAACCGACGGTTAAACCGGCGGTTTTAACCGCGGTTAAACCGCCGGTTTTTTTATAAAAAAATTAATTAAAAAAAATCGACTAATCAGAAGCTGACACGTGGCATTTTTTTTGAATTTTTTTTTGAAAAACCGAACCCAAAACCGTCGGTTTTTAAACCAAAACCGTAAAACCGCCGGTTAGAAACCGTGTACCAAACCGGTTTTCCGGTTACAGTTTCGGTTTTTGGTGGCCACGGAACCGAAACCGCCGGTTTCAAACCGAAACCGAACCGTGGCCACCACTAATACACGACCACATTCATACTTACATTTATTGAACTGATGAGTAGATTCGTACTACAATTTATTGCATACCAAATCCTCTTTTTATTTATTTATTTTTTAATTCCATTGATTTTTATTGTTTAGCCCGGTATACGGTATTCAAGAAAAAAAAGCTGAGCAAAAGAAAATATACAAAAAAAAAAAACGGTCATGTTTGGTTATTTATTTAATTTGTTTCTATGTGCTAGATAACTGATATGTAAATTAAGCTTAAGAAGATCGAATGAATCCCATATAGGAAAAATAAAAACTACAAAAATGGTATATATACTAACTCAAATAGACTAAATTTTTGTTATCCACGATTATATATAAAAATTCAAACCAAAGTTACTATAAAATTTCTCTAACCAAACGTTGTTGTTATTGTTGTTATTATTATTATTATTATTATTATTATTATTATTATTATTACTATTATTAATTTTTAAGAGTGGATTAATTCGAAATATGTAAAAAGAGTGTAGGAAGATAGTCCAGTGGTTTAGCCAGAATTTTTAACTTATGAGGGTTAAATTAAATAATGCTAAGTCAAAATAATTATAATGTGTTTAATGAATTCTCATTGATGATTTATTGTTAGTTTGTTTAACTACGTAAATTCTAGACCGTAGTGCAGCAGGTCTAGTCTACTACCCCCGCCCATGCCCACATGGAGTGTGTGAGTTGGATATATAGGACACCACCCACCACCCCCCTTAAAAAAACATACAAGCTGTTAATGCATCACTATGTTTTTGTTTTCCTTCTCGAATATAATTGCGCACTTTCTAATTCATATAAGTAGGTTTATTAATTAGTTGTAGAAAATCAATGTAAACAAAACTCATTTTTTAAAACGTTTTTAGTTTGATTGACACAAATATAATATTCATAAAAAATAAAAATTGAACACTGAGCTCCCATGGAGGAGAAAGCTAGCACTAAATCTCCAAGTTGCTGGGTGACGGGAAGGTTCCAACTTTCCCAATGTTGTGGTGGACATGAAGGTTCGAACTTTCCCCATGTGCTTTTTTTCTTTTTCTCTAATTTTCATGGACATGATATATGGAGAGATCACATCTCTTTTTTTACAAAAAGAAAATTAATAAAATATAATTTAGGGTTGATGTGGAGATATTGAGAGTTCGGATCGAAGGCATGACCGGTCAGAGTGAGACAGTCAAAACCCCTCTCTTCCACGCGAATGGGGTGTAGTGGCCGAATAGCCCGTTACGGGTGGCTACTTCGGCGAGAATGGTTGTTAGCATAATGGTGTAAAGAAAAATAATAAAACAAAGACACAAGATTACGTGGAAAACCCTAAGGTAGGGAAAAACCACGGTTGCCAAAGGCAACAAGAAAAATATCACTATACTTTTAGGAAGATTACACACTCAATACTCTCATTCTCTCATATATTTGCTCATGTCACAATACATTGTGTTCACTTGTATTTATATGGATTAGTAGGGTGTTGCCCTAATTCTTGTTGTGAAAGTAACGGATTCCCAGTTAGAATCCTTATCGGATTCTAGTCAAGTAGTCCATTTGGGACTTATTTTCTGATTGGTGTTTATCTTTTTAGAAATCTTGAGTTACTGTTCGATTAAGACATTTTGATATTTTAGAAGATATTGATATATTTCCTTATTAGAAAGTGATTATAAAATCCTATATGAGTGGATCTCTGTTTCATATGGCTTATCATGATGAAATTGTGTTTCTTGATTCACTAAGAAGTACTAGCTGAGTGTCTGCTTGAGTAGTTATCTTTAGCGAGTATCACTCCTTGATCTAAAGTTTCTTATACGAAAAGAAAACATATGAAATCCAACACTTGAATCGTGTTTATATATATATATATATATATATATATTAATATGAATTAATAATAAGCTTGTGATTTATTTTCTCATATAAAAGAGTCAAAACAACTATTGTTTTTTTTTTTCCCTAAAAAAAAACATTAGCTTATTTTAAAATTAATATCGTTTTTATCTCTAAATTTACATAAAACTTTTAGTATAATTGATTGTGTATCTCCCTATTTTAATACAGTGGATTTGAACACGAACTATCTATATGGTTGACTACTTAAAATACGATAATATGTCAAATTCGAATCGTCGTTCTCAACTTTCAGTTCCATCTAACGCATGTGGCGGAAAGGAAAAAAAATAAATAAATAAATACAGAAAAAAAAAAATTTGAAACCAAACTTGCTAATAATTAACTAGTGTGGAAAAATCCAACTTTAACGTTTTAATTAGGCGTACGAGTAACTAATCATATATTTAGCCACTGGTTATTGACCGCTCTATCTGTACGACATTGAAATTTTGCTTTCGTGATAATGTGTGATGTTGTACGATTTTGTATGCGATGCTCGTGCCCATTGATTTCCATCACTCATGAGTCATGAATCATGAATCATGATACTGATGTGAGAATCTAAACCGTCCATCGTATATCATAGCACAGTGAAAATGGCGAAAACTAGGCATAGCTGTCAGATTGATTTTCTGTGGATGACATGATCATGTGATATAATGCCCCACCTTACAAACAGTCCATTTACAGCCATTTGATTTGACTGTGAGATCTGATGTTGGACATCATAGCAAATCTAATCATACACTCTACCCATCAACTTTATTTATTTATTTTTTACATGTACCTAAGTACCTTCATTTTTTCTTTATTTTTAGGGATATTATGATTATAGTCCCTCTATTTTGTATTAATCTGGTTTTGGTCCATCAGTTTTTAAAATTACTAACTTTAGTCCATTAGTTCTCTAACAATACAAATTCAACAATAATAATTTAAAAATAGAAATTTTAAATATGAAATTTTATATTGTGAAAAAAATAATAATTGTACTTTAAAAATAGAAATTAAAAATTAAAAATGAATATATATATATATATAATGCATTTAAATTAATAAATTTAATTAAATTTAATAATAACAAAATAAAAATTACAGGAAAAATGAAAAGACAACTTTACCTCTACAAACACTCCTGATAATTGTAACCCACCCAACCAACAGATTTACAAACAAACAAAAATTAAGAAAGAAAGAAAAGAAAAAAAAAAAAAAAAAAAAAAAAGCATCACCTTCGCCATCCAAACCTAGAAAATCATCAACATACCTCAAAACCCAGAAAATCATTATCAACACATCACCAAATCATAGCCACAAACACCCTCAAATCAAACCACCAGCAACACAAAAACCAAACCTACCTCCCAACACCGAAACCAAACCACCACCACCACCACTACCACCACCAAACCCAAAAATAGAAATCAAACCCAGCAACCAAAATCATACCCTAAAAAAAAAAAAAAAAGCCTACTCAAATCAAATCATCACCAAACCAAATCAAGCATCTCTTCTATTCTTTCTCCTTAACACTCACACAAACAGTAACCTCTCAAACACCACCACCAATCAAGCACAACTAGAAATAGAAGAAAAAAATTGAACTAGATTTTTTTTTTTTTTTTATCAAACACCAAACTAATACGAATCTTTAAAATCCAAATCCAAACCCAAACCCACTTTGTCGTTCCACGCCAATGCTTCATACGGCTCCTCCACTGATCCTCTGCAGCCTCCTCCTCCTCCTCCTCCTCTTCCACCTCGACGACCCACAACGCCCGGATCTGGAAAAACAGCATTCGTCGGAGAGAGAGAGATCAACGGAGTAAGAAGAGAGAGGTCGACGATAGTAACAACAAAAGTCGTCACAGCAAGGAGAGGGAGATCGACGGAGCGCAGCGGGGAGAGAGAGATCGACGGAGCGCAGCGGTGAGAGAGACTGAGATGAGACAAAGAGAGATCGAGAGAATGGGATGAGACTTAGATCTGCAACTTTCACAATTTGGAGGCCATACTGATTTGTGTTTGGTTTGTTGTGATGAAGATGTGGTGTTGATGAAAATGTTGAAGATGATGATGTTGTAAATGGAGATGTTAGATGATGATGTTGAAGATTTTTGAATTTTTTTTGGTTGATATATGATTTTTTAATTTTTAATTTATTGTTGAAGATTTAATTAAATAAATAATAATAATGTTGAAGATGAAGTTTTATTTTTTATTTTTAAATTGTTTTGTTTATTTTTTATTTTTAAATAGTTTTATTTTAAAAAAAAATGGATTTGGTGGATCTCCACCGTTCATCTCATGAGATGGATAGTCTGGATCTCCACCAAATGATCCAAATCCATCTTTTAAATTTAATTCATTTAATAATAATAATAATAATAATAATAATTTTTTAATTAGTTTTTTTATATATTTTAATTTGTTTTTATTTTTTCATTTTTTATTTAATTAAATATAAAATTACCATACTGCCTTTCATCAGAAACCTTCATTAAGGGTTTTTTCGGTCATTGTACCCTCTGACAATGCCGGTCCGTTTGTTTACATGGAATTCCTAACAAAAGGACTAAAGTTAGTAATTCTAAAAATTAGTGGACCAAACCCAGATTAACGCAAATAAGAGGGACTAAATCATAATATCCCTTATTTTTAAGTAATGCAATTTTACTTGAGTTCGGAGTTCTTTTTAGGTAGTGGGAGGACTTATACATGCAACCTCGTGGCGCAACTGTGGGAGGTTTACTATTGAACCAACCTCATTTGATCTACATGTTCTTTCATTTGCTAAAAACGTTTGCCATCAATCCATATTATGAACGACAATGTAATCAACTTTATTAAAATTGTGCTATTTAAACTTCATTTTAAATGCATTAGGCACCAATTGGTGCACCTGATAAGCTAAGCTCCGGATTGGACAATTTTTGTCCATCTATAATCTAATCCCAATCAAAAATTAATTCAATCGCAGCCGGATATAATAAACCCACCCCCAACCCTCACCCCACCCCCATCCCCACCTTTAGGGTATGTTTGGTGCACGAGAAGGGATGGGATAGGATAGGACTAATTTTAGTCTCATCTCCCATGTTTGTTGATTGCATGAGATAGGATTAAATAATCTCATGCAACCAACTTATCCTAGATTGGTGGGACTAATTTAATGTTTAGTCCCACAACTATATACTTTTATTTTTCTTTTTAATTTTTTTATGTAATTAAAATATAAATATATTCTAATAATTAATAAAATATTTTATTTTAAACGTTTAAAAAATAATAATTTCCAATATTAACAAATAAAAATAAAAATCATTTTGTTTAAAATTGGTTTTACATATTTAAATTATTTTTAAATAAATTTTTTAAATTTTTTAAATTTTTTTCAAAATTTAATTTAAATAATTATTTAACCAATCCAATTCTATACAACCATTTTATCTAGGTGAGTTGGGGTTATTTAGTCCCATGTTTTTTTATAAAAAAATTCCTCTTCTTTTATTTTTTAATTTAATTATAAAATTTTATATTTATTTAATATATCTTATTATAATATTTGAAAATATTTTTAAAATATTAAATATTAATAAAAAAATGTTATTTTCTTTAATATTAATTTTAAACCTGTTATTTATTTATTAAAAATTAAATAATTAATTTATTTAAAAATCATTTAATTTAATTTTATATTAATCAATTTCACACTATATTAAATATATGATAAAATTATTTTTTTATCCAATCCCATACCACACCAAACAAGAGAGAGAATTATTTTAATCCAATCTTATACAACACCAAACACATCACAACACTAAATTTAGTCTACTCCTATCTCATCCAATCTAATCTCATGAAAATAATCATATCTTATCTCACACACCAAACGAGCCCTTAGTTATCTTAGGACTAATTTTAAAGTTGACGGTCTGACATGCATTTAGGGCTTGTTTGTTTCCTAGTATAGTATTGGCTATGAGAGTTAAAATGCATTACATAATACAATAAATGTGTTTGGTCAATCATATTGTATTGTATTAATTAATACAAACAGTGTTTCTAATACATCAGACACTATATAAAATTCTCTCTCTAGGGTATGCAAGTCTTCTCTTAAACCCTTGGTGAAAGTAGCTTTTAGATCTCTTGTGATCACTTTTTCACTCATTTGGGGTTCATGGGGTGTGTTTTTTCGTCCTTGTTTTCTTTTATTCTGTTTTTTTTGTCTCTTTCGTGTTCCATCATGAGTGTGGATGAGATGGCTAGGTTATGTAAGGCCTTGACTTTGAAAGAAAGAGAGGGCCATGTGATGCCTATACAAGTGGATCTAAAAAATAAGGGTGAGAAGAGATTGAGATTTCGACTCATAGGAAAGCTCATTTCCAATAGACTAGTCAATCGCGATGCGTAAACTAGCCTATTCCCACGTATCTGAAGGACAGTTGAAGTATTCGATACTGAACTGATATCAGGGAATACCTTTTCCCTTACTTTCATGAATGCTAGTGATCGGTGGCAAGTCCTGCATGGGGGGGCTTGGAACTTTGATAGGGTTTTGCTAGTCCTGGAAGAGCTAGTTAAAAAGGGTGACCTGCAAGGGATGACTTTTAACAAAGTTTCTTTTTGGGTTTAAATTCACAATGTTCCATTAATCTGTATGACAAGAGAGATTGGTTGGTTTCTTAGAGAAATCATTGGGTAGGTTAAAAAAGTTGATACAAGGAAGGTAGAGGGATTGTATTGGGAAGTTTATCCACGTCCGTATTATGGTTCAGGTGGGTAAACCATTAAGGCGTATTTTACAAGTGGATGTTATACAAGATGGGTCAGAATCGGTTATGCTTATGAAATACGAAAGGTTACTGGAGCACTGCTTTAGATGTGGTCGGCTAGGCCACGTAGTGCGAGATTGCTTAGAGGTAAAGATAGGGGATGGTTCAGAAGATTTTGATCATTTGTTTGGTCCTTGGCTGAAGGTGGATAGTCCAATTAAGAGTGGCAAGTTTCATCAAAGGAAGGAAAAGAATCGGTTTTAGGAGGAAAGAACTACACAACGATATTCAGAGGCAAGACAAATGACAGTTAGGGCCACTTATAAGTAGAATGGTATGGGGAGCGATGTTTAGTGAGATTCAAGGTCTAAGCAGGTTGTAGACATGGCGATGATGGGGTAGGGTTCTCAGAGTCCTATTGAGACACGGGAATTAAGGAAGAAATCCGAAATTGTTGAAACTAGAGTTGGAAAAGAAAAGGAACCCTGTGGTGGGCGCAAGAATCTTAGAGATGTTATGTACATGAAGGTTTTAGCCTCGCCTATCTCTGATAAAGGAGTGGGAATCCAGGATCCAAATAAACTTTCAATTGAGAAAGAATTCATGGTTGAAAAGGAAAACAGAAACGGGCTTATGGGTACGGATCCAAGATTAGAAACAGATCCTCAAGAGAGACTAAATTTGACCAACGTACATTCTGGGCCACCTACTGTGTCTAATCAAAAACCAAATTTAAATAGTATGGAAGTGGATGATAGTCCTCAGAGTTATATTGGACTGGAAAAAAGTGAGGTGACTGATTCTCAGGTCAAGATTCAGTTTGGACCTAAAGAGGGTAAGTGGAAGAGATGGGCCTTATTGGGGAAAATAAGCTAGGGAAAAGGTCAATTGCCAGGAAAGGATTGGGGTCAAGAAAAAAGCAAAGATTTGGTTTTGAAGGGGATGTTATTTCTTCTTATAATGATGAGTTATCGGTGGGTCGGTCTCTACTGGCCTGACGGTCACAGTGAAAATATTATCATGGAACGTTCGGGGTTTGGGTAGTTCCAGGGCGTTCCAGATCCTGCTTCGGTTCAAGCATGTGTATAAGCCCCATCTGGTCTTTTTAATGGAAACGAAATCAAATTGTGTTCGAATGGAAACTCTTCGTGTTAAATTAGGCTTTTATGGTAAGTTACTGATGAATGGTGAGGGGAGAAAAGGAGGTTTATGCTTGATATGGGATGACGGTATGGACATTAGTTTATTGTCCTATTCGAATTTCCATATTGATGTACAAGTTTCGGTTCAAAGATTAAATCTGTGGAGAGTCACTAGCTTTTATGGCCACCTTGAGTCGTCTCAACGTTACCATATGTGGACTCTCCTACGGTGTCTGCATGGTATATCTTCTCTCCCTTGGCTATGTGTAAGGGATTTTAATAAGATTCTGGAGGATTTGGAGAAGTTAGGGGGGATTCAACGACCTAGTAATCTAATTAATGATTTCTGGGCAATTCTGGATGATTGTGGTTTGCAAGATTTAGGCTTTTCAGGACCAGACTTGGTCGAATAAATGGTCGAGTACATATATGGTTCAAAAGATATTAGATCATTGCGTTTGTGACCACCTTTGGATGAATATGTTTACGGGTTAGAAAGTTAGCCACCTTGAATTTTGGAAGTCGGACCACCGCCTCCTCTTGCTGGACAATTCCCCAATCCGGTCTCCTAATTTCCAACAACGACACTCTTTTAAGCATCGCTTTCACTTCAAGGAGTGTTGGGCGGAGAATGAAGTGTGCTCATATATTATTCAAAAGTGTGGCAGGATTCGAATTCTAGGCAATATATGACTACTTTGATTGCTAATGTTCGTTTGTGTACAGTTTAGTTGAGAGGTTGGTATAGTCAGGTTCGTAGAAATATGTCTAAAGGGATTGCTGATAAACAAGAAGAACTTCGGCTTGATTTTGCTATGATTCATCAGGATTCATGGATGAAGATTAAGGGTATCAAAAAAGAGCTAAATGGTTTGCTTGATTGAGAAAGGGTCTATTGGAGACAAAGGGCTCGGGTTAATTGGTTGCTACGTAGAGATAAGAACACCAGGCATTTCCATTCGTAGGTTTCTACAAGGCGAAACAGGAATACTCTCAAAGGGTTGTATGATGAGAATGGTGTGTGGCAGGATTTGATTCAAGAAATGTCAGTGGTGGTACAACAATATTTCTCGGGCCTTTTTTGCACTAACTGACCGAGTCAGTCTGATTTGGCTAAGGTTTTCAACTGCATTCAGCCTTGTCTTCGGCCGGGGAAAAGCTCTTATCTTGATGCGAAGTTTACAGTCGATGAGGTTAAGTGAGCAGTCTCTAACATGTCCCCTACAAAGGCTCCCGGGTTGGATGTTCTTCCGGCGTTATTTTATCAGAAATATTGGCGTACTATGGGCGGCAAGGTGGTTGATACATGTCTTGGAGTTTTGAATAATGGTGCTAATTTGGAAGAGGTTAAAAAGATGCTTATTATTTTGATCCCAAAGGTCAAACGGATGGAATGGTTGTTTGAGTTTCGTCCCATCAGCCTTTGCAATGTGATCTATAAAGTGGTGGCTAAATCCCTCGCTAATCGGTTCTGGAATGTGTTGAATAACATTATCTCTAATACTCAAAGTGCTTTCATCCCGGGCCGGTTGATTTCTGACAATGCAATTGTGGGTTTCGAGTGTATGCATACCCTTAAAAGAAGGAAAAAGTTAAAAAGGATGTGATGGCTATCAAACTGGATATGTCAAAGGCTTATGATCATGTTAAGTTGGATTTTTTGGCAAGTATGTTAGATTTTCTTGGCTTCTCGAGTGTTTGGATTGAGAAGGTTATGCAATGTGTTAAGTCCGTAGCTTTTTCTTTTCTGATTAATTGTGAGATTACAGGTTTCGTGAAGCCTACTCGGGGCCTAAGAGAGGGGGATCTGTTATCTCCCTATTTGTTTCTTATGTGTGAGGAAGGCTTATCCTGGCTTATTTTTAGAGTGGAAAGAAACAAGTCCCTGGTCGGTTTTCAATGTAGTAAAGGGGATCTAAAAATTACCTATCTATTTTTTACAGACGACAGTATGTTATTCTCAAAATCTTCAGAGAAAGATTTTTGTACTATCAAGAATGTGCTTGACTGTTATGCTACTGCTTTTGGTCAATAGGTTAACTTCTAGAAGTTGGCTTTGTGTGTTAGTAAGAGAGTGTCTAGGTTTCGTGCTGAGAATCTTGCTAGCTTACTAGGGGTGCGCTTGGTTGATTGCCACGAGCGTTACCTTGGTCTCCCAAGCTTTGCTAGCAAAAATAAAAAGGATTTATTTGCTAGTATCAGAAATAGAGTCTAGGACAAGTTGAAAGGTTGGCAAAGCAAGTTATTCTCTTCTAGTGGTAAAGAGATCCTTCTGAAAGCTGTGGTGAAATCTATTCCTACATACTCTATGTCTCTCTTTTGCTTGCCCAAGGCTCTGCTTAGCAACCTCTACAGACTTAATGCCAGATTTTGGTGGGGTTCAGATGAGGAGAGGAGTAAAATCCATTAGGATTGCTGGAGTAAGCTATGTAAAAGTAAAGGCAATGATAGTTTGGGTTTTTGGGATCTCTCGATCTTTAACCAAGCTCTTTTAGCGGAGCAAGTTTAGAGGCTTCATCACTCTCCTAACACCTTGTCTGCTAAGGTGCTCAAGCACTGCTACTTTGCAGATACCTCGGTCCTAAATGTTGATTCTGGCTTGGCTAGTTCTTTTGTTTGGAAAAGTTTTGTTTGGGGTAAAGAGCTCCTAGAGAAAGGTTCTAGATGGCGTGTTGGTTATGGTGAAAAAATTCGAATCTACCAGGACCGCTAGGTTCCACAGCCTTCGACCTTCAAGATCATCTATCATTGTGTTCTAAGAGCTAAGGCTTTGGTGTAGGACCTGAAGCTTCCATCTGGAAGATGAAATAAGGATTTGGTTAAGCATTCGTTTCTTCCTGATGAGGCTGAAACTATTCTAAACATTATGTACTCCTCTGTTAGCCGTTGGGACTCCCTCATGTGACACTTTGAGAAGATGGGGTCTTTCACGGTTAAAAGTGCTTATCACCTTAGTTGTTCTTCTCTAAAAAGCTCTTCTGCCTCTGATTCTGGTTTAGGCTCCTCGAAATCTTGGTGGAAATATCTGTGGCGTTTGAAATTACCTTCTAAGATCAAGATTTTTACATAGAGGGCCTGCAAAGATTGGCTACCAGTTATGGCTATTTTGGCTAAGTGTGGTATTTTGGTTGAGAGTTGGTGCCCGTTTTGCTTTAACAGGTTTGAGTCCACTCTCCATGCCCTTTGGACCTGCCCTGCTCTTAAATCGGTAAGGAATTGTTTTGTTAAATTGAAAAACTTGGCGTTCTCTGACTGTTCGCATTCTTTGGAGTTTATTATTTCTTGTAAGCATCAGCTGCAAGCTAAAGAGCTGGAGTTGCTTTGTCTAGTGCTATGGCGTATTTGGCATCGTCGTAACTCATTCATTCATGATTTTACGGCAATCTCCTCAAAGGATATTGTTCCTTGGGTTGAGGCTTTCCTGGTAGAGCTCAATCAGGCTAATGACAAATTTGCTTCTGAAGCTGGTGATACTTCCTTAATCACTCATTCGTGGAGACCGCCTAATGTTGGCCTCTATAAAATAAATTATGATGATGTAGTCAATGCTAGTAGGAACAGAATTGGTACTGGTGTTGTTATTCACAATTGCAGGGGTATGGTTTTGGCTTCTTGCACTTAATTCTCTACCATGGTTTCCACTCCTCTAATGGCTGAAGCCTTAGGCATCCTGCGTAGGCTTCGTTTTGCTCGTGAGTCTGGCTTTTGGCCTTGTATTGTTGAGTCTAACTCTCAAGTAACAGTTTCGTTGATAAACTCTAGTTGTGCTCCATTATCTGATATGGGTTTGGTTATCAGTGATATCTTAGATCTAGTGAATGCCTCCCCTGTCTGTCAAGTTTGTTTCATTTCTCGTAAAACTAATATGTCGGCTCATTGTCTAGCCAAGCTTGGCTTATTTTTTGGTTATGATAGATTTTGGATGGAGGAGGTTCCACCTTGTGTGGCTCCGATTGTGTTGGGGGAGTCCCCCATTCTGCTGTAATCTGTCCTTTCTAATGGAATGTTCTTTTCAAAAAAAATAAAATAATAATAATACATCATACATTATATAATCTAATACATAGTGAAATGGTGGGTTTAAGCTGTATTGAAGTTGGAGATAAACTTTTTTATATTTTTTTTCAAATCAAATTATATAAAGGATTAAAATAATTACATAAAATATTAAAAATTCAAAATTAATTAAAATATTTTTTTGATAATAAATTTATAAAATAAAAATAAAATAAAACAATTATTAATATTATTATAAATTCCAAATCAATTATTAAATATTAAATCACGAATAATGTTTATATTATATAAATATAACAAACTTGTGTTGTATCATGAAATATAAATAATTATTTAATTCATACATAAGGAAGATTAAATTCAATAATTTTTATTCGTTATTTAATTTTTAAAATTTTAATAATAGAATTTTTCAATTTTAAAAAATTCAATTTTATAATAAGAATATTAAATATTATTTTAAAAATATAATGCAACAAAATATACTTTATAGTATTGTTTTTTATTCTAAAAATGTATTGATTTTATTAGTTAACAAAATATTTGGAAATAAAAATTATATCTAAACATTGTATAACTTAATATAGTCTAATACGAAATATCACTAAACAAAAGATTGTATAAGAATAATATAGTCCAATACAATACTATCTAATATAGTCTAATCCAATACAATCCAATACTATTCAATACAGCATGTTAAACATAGCCTTAATGCATAACTACTTTTACACATTCAACCCTTTTTCTCTCCCCTCAACATGTATTTTATGCATTATTTTATCAAAATTAATTAAAACAAATAATTTATTTCTATTAAAATATCTTTAAACAAAATAGATAAATTAAAACCGTTTTATTTTATTTTAATACTAAATAAATAAACTTAAAAAAATAATATAAAACTATAATTTTACTAAAGTGAATTAATTCATTTACCAATGAATTCATTATTTTTTTTACATTCTATAAAACTTAATTATTTTTTATATTTATACTAATAGAACAACATTTTATTTTTATTTTTATTTAATTTATTTATTTTTATCTCTACTTTGGAAAGAAATTATTATCAAATTAAAAATATTATTATATTTAGTCCAATTTCATATTTTACCAAACAAAACATATTATTAATTCAACCCAAACTCATTTTTATCCAAACACAAATATTATTAATGCATCAATCAAGAAATGTATTAAGTCATTATCCTTTTCAAAAAAAAAAAAAAAATGTATTAAGTCATTAACTGCATTTTTTATAACTATAACTATTAATTTGAGATATGAGTGACAATGATACAACTCAAACTCACATTCTCAATGGTATAGGTATAATGAATAGTATACCAATGAGCTAGCCTCATTTTATCGTCATTATTTGTATTTAAATTTGAGGATTATTTGCCTAATTGTTAATAATTTTAAGTATAAAAATGTTAAGTAACCCAACTTAAAACCTGATTTGTAATTTGATAGTTTTATTCTATTGGCATATGGATCGATTGATCTCTAGCATTATTTTTTTATTATTTTTTTTTTAATATTTCCATTTCAAATTCTTAAAATATTCCTCCTTAATAAGACAATAATGTCAATGTGTATAGTGGTTTATAATTAAATTACTGCATAAATAATATGTTGAGAACTTCTAGTAGTAGAGCTATAAAAGTTGCAAAGATTCTTAACTGTTACTTGAGAACTTTTAATAATAGGTGAAATTTAAGATTTGATATGATAATTTGATTAATGAATATTAGTAATGATAGAAGGTAGGTTAAATTTCAATTGTAAAGAAATACTCAAATCTAGTGGTTGAAATTTTGCTGTATTTAATTAGGGCTAGAAAAGAGATTGGGTTTTACTAAAGTTATGTTTAAATAACTTGAAGTTATAAAATTTACCGTTCAACTTTATTAAATATAATATTAATCATGTGAATCAATTTGTAAACCGTAAGAATTTGACCTTAATCCAATCGGATTTAGCAATTATATAGAATCAATCGAATTTATCTATTATACAATAGTTGCATGTGGTTATGTGATGAAGTTATTATTTTATAGTTTTAATTTTTAATTTTATGATTTTTATTAGCCTTTTGATTAAAATTCAAAGATTAATAACGGATCATGTAACTATAAAGAAAAATATGTAGACTGTAATGCAGTAAAAATCGAATTAAACCCAAAAAGGGTTTACGTATGTGGTGGTTAAAGTTGGGGAAAGTGAAGTGAGATTCAATTTTGAAAAAAGAAAAAGGTATTGGGCATCATAAATGACGATGATGATGATGTAGTACGGTACAGTACAAACCAAGCATAAAGCTTTTACAATTTACAGCTTTCGTGGGGTTTGACCGTTGACCGTGTGTGAGTGGCTTTTGATTTACTTTACTTAATTGAGATTTGATTGGGACCAAGTAACCAACCCTGTCCCTGTCCCTGTGGCCTGTGGGTCTACTATATTAAATTTAGACTTGCCCACACACAATAACCTATGGCCTGTGGGTCTACTATATTAAATTTAGACTTGCCCACACACAATAACCTATGCTGCTACCGGTACCCTTATAATTTAAGATCAAGCCCATGTATCGCTCCAACTAAAGCTCAAGCTAGCCCACTTTAACATTGCCCACTTGCCCAGGTTAACTAGTGTATTCCTTTTTCTTTTTTAGGAACGATATTTGCATCCTTTAAAAACTGTATGTACACTCTAAATTAATATATTTTTAAAAATATTAATACTAGACAACCTAAAAATTTAACCAAATTTCAACTAAAATGACATGACAAGTGGCTTTTTCATTAACCACATCATCCTATGTTGCGTGTGGTAATGACAATTCATCTGCCACATCATTTATGTTGATATTTTGGTTGTATAGCATTACTCTAATCTTTTATAAATAATAATAATAAAAAGTAATAGTTATTGTCAAAAAAAAAAAAAAAAACAACTTTTGTGTAAAAAGAAAATTTCATATTAATGATTTGATATAAACATATATCATTTAAAACTCTTCCCATTTTTTTTAAAACTCTATATTCTGTTTTAAATACTAATTTCAAATATGTTTTCAATTTCCTTTAAGGAAAAAAAAATTGATTACTTACGTAGAATGAATCAAAATCATCCAAATTTGGTTATAAAAAAAATAAGTTTTAAATTAAGTTTTATTAGAATAACAAAATCAATATGTATTGTTTTCTCTATAATATCTGTATTTTTATTTTTATTTTTTCTTTCAAATATGCTTTTGACTTCTTTTTTATTATTATTATTATTATTATTATTATCAAAAGTTAGTTTTTCTTCAATTTCAGAAAACACTTTTCGATTTACAAATCAATTGGGACATGATGAAAAAACTGTATCCCTATAATTTTCACAAATAGAAAATGGATCTTCAATCAAAAAGACCTTAAATCAGAGTGATTTTGTGGTTAGAAAAAAAGATAATAACAAAATTTTAAATAATAATAAAATTAATTAAATAATATAAGAGTGGTGATATTGATAACCCATTAATAATCTAATAATGTCTCAGTTTTAAAAATTTAAAATTTATTTGATATATTTCCAAAACTACCATTTTTTTTTTATCTTTCAAATTTAACTCATCTCATAAATGTTCTATATTTATTTTTCGACCAAAAAACTCATCTCTCTCTCTCTCTCTCTCTCTCTCTCTCTCTCTCTCTCTAGTTCCGTACATTTTTTTCTCCATTTCTTTTACTCCCCTTCATTGTATATATATATATATATATATATTTTTCATTCATGTTTCATTTCCTCCATTTCTTTTACTCCCCTTCATTGTATATATATATATATATATATTTAATTTTTTTTTTTCCATTTGTGGTAGCCAAAAATGGCTTATAGGCCCAACATGCAAAGGCCCAAAACGTAATGATGTTAGAATCAGTCCAAGGCCGTAACGCTGGTCGACCCGAGACTGTTATCAGTATTGTTGACTGACCAAGTCAGAGAAGTTATCAATGTTGATAAACCAATTATTCAAACGTGAAGAGAATCTCTCCTTAAATCTCTCCATGTGATTCTAGTCCACACTGACCGTTAAAGAGAAATTGAGTGCCTATAAAAAGAACCCTCACTGACCATAGAAGGGAGAGAGAGAAAAGCTTAAGATTAGCATATTAAAACCATAAGAATTTTGGCAACCGGAATTTAAGTGGTTTCTCATTACGATCAGATTGCTCAGCCCAAACATACCTAAGGCTAAGATCATATTCCCCATTTCCATCATCGTTTCCTTTCTCTTTTTGTTTTGTTCATTTGCAGGTTCAACGAAGGAGACGATGAGTAAGAGTCGAAAGACTCATCTCACCAGCAAGACCATCTTCGAATGACATCCTACAACTGACAAACCAGAATAGTTACATTGGACCTAATTTAACCCGACCCGATTCTTTTTAATCGTCGATCGACCACCTACATCATTCATGTTTCATTATATATATATATATTCATTCATGTTGTTTATCATATAATATTAGTAACTTCAAACTTACTTTTAAATAATGATCGCTTTGAAATGCATGATGTTATCAACTTCTTCAATAATATAAATTGTATGCAATAAAATAAGTAGACAAAATTAGGGTTTAAAGCAATAATTTTTTTTTCTTCAAGATAAACACAATATTATTCGTAGATGTGAGGTTTTATTAGAATTTAATTTAATCATATTGTGATAAACGAAATAAAGGGAAAAAATTGAAATGGAGGTGTGCCTAGAGAGAGAGAGAGCATTTTTCTTTTTCTTTTTCTTTTTTTTTTGAAAATATATATAGAGTATTTATGGGGTGAGTTAAGTTTGGAAGATAATTAAAAAAGGGAAGTGTAGGAAATAAATCAAGTATTTTTTTTGTTGACAATAAATCAAGTCAAATTTTGAATTTTAAAAACTGGAGTATTATTAGATCATTAGTGGGCTACCAATAACACCACTCATAATATAATAATAAATGTAGATGATGTGTATTTACAAAAATATAATACAATATAATTAAAGAAAGGATATTTTTGGCATTAAGTAGAGCTTATTTACAAACTATAAGTTTTTTAAAAGAGAGCTTCTTCTTAAAATTCACAAATTATCTATTTACATTAAAATTTAATTTTTTTTAATGACAATTTTAACATAAACTAAAATTACTAAACAAGACAATTTTTTTTTAAAAAAATACACTCCAAATTAATTAAATTATTATAAAAGAAATTCCCTCTCCTAAATCATTAAATTAAATATTACGTATTGAAATCTCTCTCCTAAATATGTTATTATCATATTAAACACTCTCTCCTAATTACTCTCTCTCTCTTTCTCCACTGTTTTTTTTTTAAATCCTATCTCTATTGATCAATCTTTGATTAATACTTAAAGAAAAAAAAAACTTATTAATATTTTAATTTTTTACTATCAGTAATATATATATATATATATATGAAAACTTGATTTGTTGCAACTAGATTTGATTAAACTCAGAATTTCTAAGACTAATGAAAGAATGAAAGTTCTCTAGGCAATTACATACCTACAAAAGTAACAAAAAACATTTTCATATTTAGATTTTTTTTTTTTTTTGAAAACAGGGTTTTTTTTTTTTTTTTGAGTTTTTTTTTCTTTTAATATATATATATATATATATATATACGGTTCCTAAAAATCAAGCTTATTCGTAAGTTTTTTTTCTCTTAACTGTTATTCTTACTTGAGAAAGAATAGAGATAGAAAATTAGAGATATGTATTGTAGAAGAGAGAATTTAATATGGTAATTAAAAATTTAGGAGAGAGTATTTAATATGTAATATTTAATCTAATGATTTAGGAGAGATTATTTTTTTTAATAATTTAATTAAGAAAAAGATTACTCATCGGATGAATCCAAAGGTTATGATGGTTCGTTCAAACTTTTATTAAAATAAAATTGAGTGTCTTTTATAATAGGAGTGTTAAAAGATAAAAAGGACAATCTTAGAACAAAATAAAGTGTCTTTAGATTTTTTTTTTTAAAAATTTAAATTTTGAGAATTTAGTGTTTTTAGAAAAGAAGTGTAAAAAGAAAAAATTTGATTGTCAAAAGAAACTCTCTTTAAAAAAATTTGATAAGTTTAATTACGAAAAGGGATATACAAACAGTTTTTAAGGGTGTTATTATTGCCACTATTTATTTTTTTCTTTTCCTTAAAAAAAACAATTATTATTATTGACGATGATTTTTCGATAGCAAAAAAGTCAACAACAATTTTGATCTTAACGTAAACAATTTGTTTGTAGTAATGAAAGGAAAATCATGCAAGAAAAAAAACACAAAATTTTACGTGGTAAAACCCTAAATTAGGGAAACATCCACGGTTGCTGGAGACAACGAGAAGAAATATTTCACTATGTTAAATTAATGAATACACACTAAATCTCGCACTCTTGATGCTAGGGTTTCATGCATGTGCATACCATGGTGACCATGGTCTATTTATATGTGTATAGAACCCTAATTCTTGTTATACAAGTAAGGAAAGTTAACAAAGCTAACTAAAACTCTTTTTGGTTTGAGTCTTGTTTTACTCCTTTTCTAATTTGTAGATTCTGCACAATTAATGGAGTAGATTAATTTCCTGATTTGGACTATGCTATCTTTAAGGCAATCAATTTGTTTCCTGATTGAAGTGTGCTTCTAGACTTTGCTATTTAAGTGAAACTCCCCTCCTTCATTGTCACATAGTATGTGTTATGGAATCATTGGACTTGACTGAATGCTCGTTTTGCCAATTGTTAGCTCTAGCCGACCGGGTTTATTTTATCAAAGCCCTGCTTTAGCCGACCAAGTTTATCTTATTTAAGCTTTGATATATGGTGATCAACTTATCTAGCCGATCACCATATATCAGTAATCATTGTTCTTTTCCGATCATTTGCCTCCTCGATTGTCAATGACTTAACCGAACGCTAATCAAGCTTGATTGGTGGATTATTAATGACATGGCACCTTAGATTCCCGATACATTAGCAAACATGATGGCATGTTTATGTGGTTAAATTTTACCAATAACAATTATTATTACAATAAATATAAACCGAAATAATAACAACAATGATTATCTAATCAGGTCGGTCGTGGAAAAAAATAATAATTCAAAACCGTGACAACATAGTTGGGAAAACAAAATTTGTTGGGTTTTGTAACGTTACAAAGACATAGTTATGGTCTTACATTTTTTTTCTTCAGAATTAACTTGACTAGATATGAATTCTAATAACAATGGTTTCTTATTCACATGTTTGAAAGCTTTATCCTGTGATATATTTTCTTTTGAACTTATTTAGTTTGATTTGCGATATTTCTAATATTATATTCATAGACATAAACTAAATGTCTTCCTTCTCAATTTTGGGATTTTCCTTCGAATTACCTGAGCCCGCCCAGGAGCTAGGGCTAGCCATATTCATAAGTTTTGAGTTAAAGCTCCCCATGGCTTCGGTCATTTCCCTGTCGTTCATAACATCATTATGACCAAGGCAATCAGAATCGGCTTTGGCTCGTTTGGCATTGCCAACACTCTCAATCTCCTGTGTCAAGTCCACAATCATATTGATATTTGGGGGATTTTGTGTTGAGAACACAAACTTCTCGGTTGGGGTTTCCATAATACTTTGGATTAAGGGAGCAGGAGTAAGAAAACGGGAAGAAAAACCATACAAGATAGGGAAATCAGGCGGCGCATGAGTTTAACTAGCGAAACGTGGTGCCAGATTTAGGGACACACCAGTCGCGTACACTTTAGCCCCACGCGTTCATATTTAAAATAATAAAAATTTAAATCATTGAATAATACGATAAATGATAAACAATTATGTATATGGTATATATATATTTTTAATAATACAAAAATACACATCGATGGTATATTGATTGTCCAATATGCAATTCAACATCCATATATAGCCAACACGAGTGATCAATTAATCTTTGATAAATCAACAATGATTTACAACACAACACACATCAAACATGTGGGTGTTGATGTAAATGAAATGCATATACAATCATCACTCACTATTTGTGATAGATAGTTTCTTGCAAGCTACATTTTAATCATGTATACAGCAAATGCTTTTCAAACAAGGGCCGTGGAAGGAAAGATCTCCCTTTCAATCTTCATAATCACCAAATCGATCTCCTTTTTTTTTTATGAACAATTAATAAAGTGAATATAGAGGTTGGTATAAACACATGATACACACATTGCGTACCAAATATTATTTAGTCAAACTTTGATCTTATATGCCATTGGTAATCGTTTTCATTTTTTCTTTTTCAAATGTTTTTGCTCACACTTGGAAGATAAGTCAGCTATGTGATATCGTAGAAACCCTCTAATTTTGCTCAACTAATTTTGCACAAAAAAAGAGACTAAATTTGATTAACAAAACATTCATTGGAGGCATTAGAATAATTAGCCGGATTTCGACAATTAAAAATGTATTTCATTCTAATTACTTATAATAATGTTTCATCATACAAGTCTTTTAATAACAAATACTCTTCTTATATAAATGTAACTCATAGATATCGATTGTTGGGATCATACGACTAACATAGAAAATATATGTTATATTTGAATTCAACTATTTAGATATGAGTTATATTTCATCTCTCAAATTCTAAATTAATTGTAATAATTAAAAAAATATACGATCCTAATTTTAAAAACTGAGTAGAAATTTGAAGTTTGATATTATCAAAGAAATCTTATAAATGCCAGCTTAGTATTCTAAAATTTGAAGATAGAAAAACAGATTCTAAATTTGACTTTGAAATAAGAAGCCAGTATTGTTCAAAATAAATAAAAAAGAAAGAAAATAAGAAGCAAGTAATAAATTGCCGTATAGAACACAACCACCAAATTAGACTTTAGTGTTAGGTTTTGGTCATCTTTGCTTACTTAAAAGGCTCATTGTCATTGACTTTGAAAATTATTTTGTTTTTATTATTATTGGTTTTAATTAAGTACGTACGCCTTTGAAAATATACACTTGTGTCTTAATCATGCAAAATCGATCTACGTACTTAGAAACACACTTTCTTTTTACCTAGCTATTGACGTTGATTACTAATTAGAAATATAGTAATTTTAAAATAGACATGCATGATGCATGGTGAGAGGGACTTTTTTTTCTTTTCTTTTCTTTTCTTTTTAAAGATATCGATGTATTATAGTGTTTCATAAGGTTCTTTTATTTTAACATAAATGATCTCTATATACAAAATTTATTAATTTTAATAAATTTTGATATTAATTTTTTTAATAACAAAATCTATTTATAACAAATTTTAAAAATTTGTCTGGAATTAAAACTTTTTATTTTTCATTTTCCTATTTTTCTCTTCATTTTTTAATGTTTCATATTCAACAAAATCGAAAAAAAAATAAAAATTGTTAGTATTAAAAAAAATTTAAATTTTGTTTACAAGTAAATTTTATTGAGCTTATCATCTACAAAATAAATAGAACAAAATTAATTTCTCTTATTATAAAAAATAATAAATTAATTTCTCTTCAAACTTCAATTTATATTTTGTTTATATTAAAAAATAATAATAATAAAAAAGAAAAAAAAAAGAAAAAAAAGAAGAGAGCAAACATAAGAGTAACGGCAGGGTATTGTATATTTACAAAACCTCGAGAGGGAACTCACAACCTCAATAGTTTAGATGTAAAGGATCAGAACCAACTTATTCCTAGCCTTTGAAGAGAATCGTAATATTTAAATAAATAACATAGAGAAGAAATCCTTTTAAATAAATTGAATATTAGCCAAATACCAATTTAATCTCGCAAGATTATGAATTTATGATCTTAAACATTAAAAAAAAAAAACAAGATTATGAATTTATGATCTTAAACATTAAAATATAAAATAAAATAAAAAAAATAATAAAAAATAATAATAATAATAAAAAAGCTTTGTACGTAGATTCACTCACTGTAGAATTACTCTCCGGCTACAAATTAATATTGATAAGTGCTTTCGGTGCAGTTCCAGTTCCAATCATTTCATATATTCTCAGACCGCACGCTTGTCTCTCATCAAAACTACTATTCAACTGCGTAATTTAAGTTAACATGTTCAATTCGGGGGGGGGGGGGTGGTTCTTGTTTGTCACACGACTGATCAATGGTTCCGCTCGTGCAAGATAATTATTGGGAAATTTCTTAATGATGGTTTCTAGGCATTAGTGGTGAAGGGTTACATCAAATAGCTTGTTATAATTACTGTTATTATGTGCTTTATTCTTCTAACTTACACTTGATCAATAACAAGGTAGCTTCATATTGAATTTCTTGATTTTTATTTATTTTTATTTAATTGAAATGATGTGATTATAATATGAGAATGAAAAGATAATTTGTCATTTACTACATTTTTTTTTAATTTTTTATTTTATTTTAAGTATTACTAGAAATGTTGACACCGAACTAAGTAAGAGTATGTTGAAATATATCGAGATCAAACACTATATGTACGGTTTAGATATCCATTGCTATAACAATGAAAAATACTCCTCACACTTACTTATAAAATGCATTTAGTAAGATTCGAATCTAGATACACTACTGATTATATAAAGAGAAAATGAATTTTACTTAATTATTCCTTTCCCGACAAAAATTGCTCTACATGCAATAATGATTATTTTCATTTTATCTATATACTAGGAAGATTGTATCTTGATACTTTTTATTTATTTATTTATTTATTTTTTTTTAAGTATTGTAACTCATACTTATAAGTCTTTTGAGTAAATCTTTTAAATTGTAGGTACAAAGAGCTAGCTAATTGTTTAAAATATTATTTAATTAAAACATTTGACAAAAGATGACAATCGAAAGTAAAGAAGAACACTTCCAAGTTCCATCCAGCAAAAAATATTGTTTTTTTTTTTTTTTTAATAACAAAAAAAAAAAATTATTAAAAAAAAAAAAAAAAAAAAAAGGTAGCAGAAGAAACAGACAGAAGTGGAGCGGAATTATCAAAAAGCAAAAACCGGGAATATGGCAGGTCCACTGTCAATAAAATATAATAATAATAATAATTATTAAAAATAAATAAATAAAAAAAGGTCCTCCCACAAAGGCACAAATCGAAGGTCGTGTGTATCCTTCAACGTACAAGTGATGCAACCAGAACGACCAACCGAACCCTAAGTGGTCCCCACACCTTTCTGGACCCCACCACCCCCCACGCTCCCCTCCTTATTATACGCATTTAATATCATATTCCCAACCCCACTTTTCCTCCACGTGTACCTCCCCACTTCCTATCCACCGTCCATTCATCCACTCACAACTTTTACTGCCATCTAACGGCCCTGATCTTCTTACGCAAAATTTGAAAAATACACGCCCAGAGTGATACCCAAACTAAACAAATAAAGGCTTTGGTTTGTTTGACCGAAGACCGCAAGACGCAAGTGCGAGAATATTATAAAAAAGAAATAAAATATGAAATATGACGTCAGCAGACCTTTGACTCTCTTTTTATTTCTCTCTTCTTTCTTTTTTCCTTTAAACCCACCTCCACTCTCATATCCTCCACCTTTAACTTCCGTTTCTCTCGCATTTTATTATTTTTTCTTTCAACTTTCATACCAAATTTTCTCTCCAGCCAAACAAGACTTAACATTGAAAAAATAAAAAATGGTTAGGGATGATCTGTACATTACGGTGCCGAGTTTCTTCAGGTGTCCGATATCACTCGACGTGATGAAATCTCCTGTGAGTCTTTCCACGGGCGTAACCTACGATCGCTCCAGCATCCAACGGTGGTTAGACAGCGGCAAAAACACGTGTCCGGCTACCATGCAGGTTCTTCAAACCAAGGAATTCGTCCCCAACCGCACTTTACAACGCCTTATCCAGATCTGGTCCGACTCCGTCAACCGCCGCAGGGACGACTCGCCGGAGGAGTCGACTCACTCGGTCCTCTCTTACGACCAAGTGAAGGACATAGTCAAAGTGAGAGATATCGAAAACGATGATTTTCTCGGCAATTTATCGAAGATTGCTTCGTTCGCGAAGGAATCTGACATGAACAAAATTTTTCTGGCGAAATTGGACGGGTTCGTGTCTATGCTCGTTGAAATTCTGAGCAATGTTAAAGATGTGAATATATTAGAGAAAGTGGTTAGGGTTTTGGAATTGATTTTGAACAAAATTGAAGATCAAGAACAGTTGACGAATTTGATGTTGAAGAAGAGCACCACAAATCAAGATTGCTTGAACTCGCTTCTTCTTGTTTTACAACAACAAAGCTTGGATTCAAGAATTGGTTCTCTTAAAATCCTGGAGTTCATTGCTATAGACGCCGAATCCAAGTTAAAAATAACCGAAAAAGAGGAATTATTATCCGAAATTTTGAAATCTCTGAGTTCCGATCCGGATCGGAGATTGATCGACGCCGGTTTATCGTGTTTAATCTCGATTTCAATGCCGAAACGCGTGAAACTGAAGTTGATAAATCAGAAAATAATTACAGAGCTGAAAAAACTGATAACAGATCCGAATTCGATAGTTTCGATTACAGAAAAGGCCTTGAAGCTGTTAGAGATGATGTGTTCGACAAAACAAGGAAGGAGCGAGATTTCAATCGACTCGGCTCTGGTGCAAGCGATTGTTCATAAGATGTTGAAGGTGTCGAGTGTCGCGACGGAGCACGCGGTGACGATACTGTGGAGCGTGTGTTATTTGTTCAGGGATCAGCGAGCGCAGGAGGCGGTGACGAGTGGGAATGGTTTGACGAAGATTTTGTTGCTGATGCAGAGCAATTGCTCGCCGGCTGTTAGGCAAATGAGCGCCGATTTATTGAAGATATTTCGGGTTAATTACAAGTCTTGCCTTTCTAGTTATGATACTAAAACCACTCATATTATGCCTTTTTGATCTCAAAGATTCAAAATTAAAACTATGTTTGGCAAAGGAAAAAAAGAGGGAGATATATATTTAGTTGTTAGTTTAAAGGCAAATGTTTGTAAATCAAAGGGAAAATTTTGTTAGTGAATACAAACTCCAATTCGTTTCATTTGATTGCTCACTGCTTCAAAGGTTCAATTATCCCATGATTTGATTTGATTTAACTATTACAATGTTTCAAGATCGGAACTCGGGAGAGGGTATGACTCGAACACCTTCTAAATACAAGTGTTAGGGGATAACCAAATTAGCCAACCTGTTCTTTTCAATTACCCCATCAATTTGATAATTTAAGATTATAGTTTATCTTTCTAGTTGCAAGTCTAGATCAATCTTATATATAAACCTGAATAATTGAGTTTTGTACATTCAAATATGAAAGACTACTTTATTACATTATATTGTGCAGAAGGTGAGAACATTGATGGGATAAAGTCAAAAGTAGAAGTAGTATTAGTATTAGTATAAATTTTGGTTCAACGATTCTTTGAATTGAGATGCAAAAATTAAAAGGGAATGATATCAATCTTTCATATTTGTCTTTCTCACTCATTGTCCGACACGAATACACTTTTTCATTTAATAAAGAGGTCTCACTTTTTTCTGCAGAGTTTGTTTACATCTTTACTTCTGATGGGAAAGACTAATAAGTGGGAAAAATAAAAGGAAAAGATAGATAGCATTTCTCAAAATTAAATAAGCATTTATTATTTGTAAATTGTAATATAAACTACTAAGTGCTTATTTGGTTGGATTTTCTACTATCTTAAAAGCTCTACACACATCTATTTGAGTCATTTGGTTGAGTTTTTGACAATATCTATTTTAATTTTTATAGAGGCCAGTAGAGTTTAAACTTTTACTAGGCAAAGCTTATTGGGAAGAGCTTTTTCAAGTAGACCGTTTTCTTAAAAAAGTGTACTAACCAAATAATTATAATTTTTTTTTTTTAAAGCTCTATTTTTAATAGATCTATTACAAGTACAGAGATTTTTCAAAAGCCAACCAAACTTGCTCTAAGGCCCTGTTTGATTTTTCCACTTAATACTTAATGCCACTTAATGTGTTCCATTCAGTTGTTTTGTTTGATTTTTTAATCACTTAATGTACCCCTAAAATCACTTGTTTATAAAAGTGGAATTTTTTTCACTTTTCACATAACAAAAAACCACTGGATTTTAAACAATTTTTACTTCCAAAACTGTCCTTACTAGTCTAACATATTTCCAATTTTATCTTCGGTCTAAAACATAACAGTATTAATATATATATTTTTTCTTATCACCCTAAAAAACTTTAACATTACACAACCTAATTGCTTAAAAGCTTAAACAACTCCGTTGGAATACAAATTTTGATTTTTTTTATAAAATTATTTATATAAACAACTCCATTGGAATACAGTTTTTGAGTGATTTTATACTTACGCAGGGTAATTCTATTGAGTCCCCAGTTCCCCACCAATAAAATCAATATTATTTCAACGAAATAGGAAAAAATAGAAAGAAAAAAAAAAGTATAACATATTATGTACAATAGACTTCTTTGTATAAAATTACATCATAATAAGATTATTACAACTTCATATCATGGTATGCAATTCAATCGTGTTCACAGTCAATTAATTTCAATGTTAGATAATAACTTTATTTTCATTTGAGAACATCATGTTATAATTACGATAAAAATATATATTGTTTCAAGGGAAAATAATACGGTGTTCAATAAGATTAATGTACTTCATCTCATAAGCTCCTAAAAAGCTCCTATAAAAAACTAAGATCTTACTTTTGTAATATAGGTAAACAAAAAGTTTTGTTTAATTATATGTATAAATTTGAAATATTATTAATAACTAAATAATTTTGTTTTAGAATTATTAAACTACTTGTTATAGTTGTCTTTAATATATTAAAATGTAAATATATAACAAATAATATTTAAAAGGGTATAGATGTAAAAATATTTATTTTTAGATATTTTTAACTTTAAAAAAAAAAAAATTATCACTTATATCATTTAGTATTGTTCAGTATTCATATATAAAATCAAACGGGCCTTAAATGTATGTAGTAGCTAAGACCATGAGCTGGAAGTGGAATTTGATGAGTTAAGTTTGCACAATTGACAATTGTTTAGTGCTAACATTGACCAAAAGAGATTTCTTGTTCAAGCTGCCAAGTGCTTAGAGCCAAAGTAAACAACACAAACTTTGACAACCCACTTTGCGTTTCAATTCATTTTTAGACTTAGGAGTTAGGATACGGAGAGACAAGGTGCCGCAAATCCTCAAACGATAATTATGAAGTATAGTTTGTACGGTTTTAGTTGGTAAATGGATGAGTTTAAGGTTTCGGTAAATGACGAAATCTTAAAAAATAAAAAAAAATACCTAGTTTCAAATTAATAGTTATTGTCTAAAAAAAATATAGTTTGTACAGAATTTTATCTTTTAATTTTGAAATTTTACACAAATTAGATTGTAGAAAGGAATGAAAGGGATTGGAATCACAATCCCAAAAAGAATTGTGTTAAAAGGGGTAAGGAAAATAAAGTTAGGATTGACCACTCCAATCCCTATATATATATAACATATCCCCAAATAAAAACTAGAAAGATTTGGCCCTAGAGAATGCACACACACGTGACGTGACACAACACACACTCTCTCTTTATTCAGATAAAAAATTCAATCTAGGAAAAAGGGTGGTTCTTGAAAAGAAGGGATGAAACTCACTACAATGTTCAATGTTGAGCTTAATTTCAAAACTATTAATATTATTATATATAAATGTAATGGATTGGATTTAGATTTTGTTATAGGTCAGAGATTAGATTGGTGCAACATGCAATATCAAAATTCAAAAGTAGGAGAGAAAATGGTTCCCTGAAGCACTTAAAAGGGGGCTTTTACTTTTATCTTTTTTATTCTTCTCATATTCTTTTTTTCCATAATATCATATTGTGGTCATTGGATCTTGTGCGGTTGATAATCACCAAGCTTAGTTTTCTAATATTATTTTGTTGCAAACTGTCACCTGTTTTTTAGTGGGATGTGTCATTATTCTATAGGGGTTCCCTTTGTTGTGCCAAATTGTATGACCTTTTTGCTTTATTAATTGATGAAGCAAATGGGCATATTTTGTTCATCGGGAGTATGATATTTCAATTGTTAGAGCATCTTTAATACTGTTATGTATTTGGAGAAATGGAGTGCTATATATGATGAATATTAAAAAAGTTAGAAAAACTCTCTCCAATACTATTATTTAAGTTGAATATGGAGATGATGTGACTAAAAAAAAAAATTAGAGAATATAGAGTTGAGTTTCTAATTCTAAAAACTCTCCTAGAAATGATCACTAGGATTTCTAACTCTTTTTACCAATAAGATTAAAGCTTTCAACTTTTTTTACAGATAAAATTAAACCTTATTTAATTATAAAATAAAATAGGAGAGTGAGTATAATAATTATTTTATTGTGATTGGATATAAAATGGATATATATTTGATTTTAGATAATTGCATTGGAGATATGAATATGCTTTTCTCTAATTCTTTTTTAAAAGTGGACCTATAATAAATAGAAATGCTGATGTAATACTATTTAGAAATTCAAAAATTAATCCATTTAACGGTATAAAGTAATTTGATTTTTGAGTGGGGACCGGGGACTCTCCTATTTTTGTGTTTAATTACTTTGATCTTGAAAAGTGATTGATGGAAATGGACTTTGGGTGAAAAGGTAACTTCGGTGGTTAAGGAACCTGATGATTGTAATGGCTCTGTACTCTGGATTGGGCCTTAACCTTTTGTTCTTTTGTTTCTTGTTTGTTTTTCTTCCTTCATTGTCTAAATGTCTTTTCTATATTTCTAATCGAATGAAATCACTAGTTTTTGATTTGTGATTCTTTGTATCTTTAATATTTTTATAACAATAATGCTACTTTATCTTTTTAAAAAAAATTGAATCTGATAATTAAATTATTTTATTTTATTTTATTAATATCACCGTTCACCGACATAAGTATGGAACATAGTTTTGTTTTAAATATTTTTCAAAAAATAAAATAGAATTGTTTTAAATATTTATTTCATGCCAAATTATAAATATAATAAATGTTTCATTCAACAAAAATAAATAATAAATAAATCTCCAAAAAGATTTTCACCTATATGGCTATATGTAATATGTACCCTTATATGCCATCATTACTTACAATGATTATTCTAATAGTAATTTATAATTATTAAAGAACCAATAATGTTACATTTTGTGTTTGGAGAGTCAAGCAGAATTAGATGCTTTTATATTGAAATGACTGGTTGTCCAATCTGGGTTTCATTACATTAAAATAGCTTAGCTGCACCATGCAGACCATTTTCTCCCTAAAGAAAAACTTGAGTGGGACCGGGGTTGCATCCGTTTATCCTATTCCATTCAAAACATGTCACGTGAATTTGAATATACGATCGAAGAATCACATATAATTAGATGAATATACACATGTAAAATCATAAATGGTAATTAGATTTGATTAGACAAAAGCCCACCCCACATCTAAAGTCTGAACTGGAATAACATGATCATGTCTTGTTCTTTTGGTTGGTTGGGCCTTGTCAGTTGTCAAAGGCATTTCATTAAAATTGTAAAAATCTTGACACCAACAAAAAACCAAAGAATTTTTGTCACCTTAAGCAAATATCGCTGTATCTTAATTCTTATCCAATATGTCTTGACTCTTGTATTGAATATTTTAATTGAATGAATAAATGGTTGTTAATACAACATACACGTGTTCCGTTTGTATATATATATATTTAAAATTTTATTTTATTTTATTTTATTAAAAGCTTAAACTGTTTTTTTAAGTTGATGAAAACAAATATTTTTATATCTATACTCTTTCACTTATTAACGGTTATATATTTATATTTTAATGTATTATAAATAACAAAAAAAATATTAATATATTCTAAAATAAAATTATTTAGTTGTTGATAATATTTTAAAATTGTAATTTTATGACTATTAATGTCATCTAAAAATATTAATTGATTTTATAAATTCTTAGAAAAATAACCTTTCGTATTAAGGAGATTAAAATATCATCGTGTACTTTTTACGAGGATTGTGCTTGTGTTTCTTCAAATAGAAATGAGAAGAAAATAAATCTTAAAGGTTATAAAAGGATGATATTGTAAATAAGTAAAATTTATGATGGTAGTTTTGGAAGTAAATGTCTCACTGTGAGTACGTTATTTTCTATCAAGTGAAAAGTGAATTTTTTTCACCTTTGATCGTTTCAGACTTTTCGTCATTTAGAACAAAAAAAAAAAAATAAAAAAAGAAAATAAAAAAAAAAAGCAAACACTCAATGTATCTTATTAAGTGCCAATTATCCCATTAAATTTAATTCAGAAAAGCAAACACACAATGTATCTCTGTTGTCGGACTAACCAAGATTCGACAACACCTGTGGGCTCTTAGGGAATGGGCTCACTTTTCAGTTCTTATTAGTCAACAACCGGACTATATAGGAGGTAGCCCACTTCTAGCTGCTTGATCTGCTAGTTTTCTTAATTTTTAATTTTTATTTTTTATATACCACCCACGTTGGCGACTTGGCGGGCAGCGACGTCTACTCGAACATGTGATATTATCAAGTTGAATGAACGTCTTTCATTGCCACGCCAATACTAGAAGATGGAGAAGGAGGTGACCAAACCACACTCAGGGTTAGTTTTGAGATTTTGGAGACCCGAGGTGAAATGTAAAAATGAGGCTCTCAACCTTCTATATATAATTACTTGACTTTTTTTTTTTCTTTAGTAAATACTTATTAAAATCAATATAATAACTCAAAATCAAGACAGTAATACAACAAAATAACAAATAAAAAAGTCATAGAAATAAAATTTTATTTTAACTCTTTCAATCTTTCCATTCAATTCAAAAGGAAAAATATATATATATAGATATGTTATAAATTCAGACATGAAATTCAAACTCGGTGTTAAAATTCGAAATCTAACAAGCAAAATTCTAACAAACTACAAAGAAAAACGAAAAGAGGTTTTTCGAAAAAAGAAGAAGAAGGAAAATAAGTGTTATATTCAATTACCTTCGAAACGATAACGAATTCAACTCTTTTACAAGCAAATTACGCATTACGCAATTTTTGAGATTTCGTGTTTGAATTTTCTTATTCAAAAGAGTTCTCAAGAACCCTAAATTTGATTTCAATTTGTTTTTCGAATGTCTGATAAAGGGATTTGATGTGTTATTGTTTGTTGTAATAATTATAAGTGTTAATATAAAAAGCTCCCATCACCTTTGAACTATTATTAGATATATAGTTACAAATGCTTTTATTTTAGAAACATCCTCTACAAACTAACACTGTTAGCATTCTATTTGTGTTAACTGAGTTTGACTATTAAAAAGTCTAAAATGTCTCTATTTAAGCTTCAATTGTATGAATTGATCACTATACCCTTATACTTTTACCAAATAAATTAATAAAATGATACAAAAGGATGGAATGTTAACTTGCAAAAGATGAATTATTTTGTGGACAATTTTATCCCTAAAAATAAAAATATTACAAATGAATCAAAAGCATTGAAAATGAGTATTTGCTTGGATTTATAAAAAAAATGACAAATAAATAAATACATATTCTCGTTTATTTTCAATGATTTTGGTTAATTTGTAATTTTGTTATTTTTAAGGATAAAATTGTCCACAAAATAACTTCTCCTTTGCAAGTTAACATTACCACATTTTGTATCAGTTTATTAATTTATTTGGTAAAAGTATAAGGGTATAATGGTCAATTCACACAATTGAAGCTTAAATAGAGACAATTTGGATTTTTTAACAGTCAAACTCGATTAACACAAATGGAATGCTAACGGTGTAAGTCCGTAGGGGAGGTTTCTAAAATAAAAACATTTGTAACTATACATCTAATAATAGTTCAAAACATTTATAATAAAAACATTTTATTTTAAACAGAATGCTAGTCACTATGAGTATGGTCAGGGCCAACCTTATGGGTAGGCCCATAAGACAACCACCTAGAGTTCCCAATCATAAAGGGTCCTCAAATTTAAAAAGTTCATTTAAAAAAAAAAAAAAAAGGAAAAAAAAAAGAAAAAAAAAAGAGGAAAAAACATTGTGATTTCATGAATATAAGGCCAAAGGCACATATAGGTTTTTTTAAATAAAGATAGCCAACAAGAATTACTTAAACTTAAAGGCCCACAATTTACGTATACTTTTTTCTTTTTGAAAAAAGATCCACAGGTCAATACAACTATACAAGAAACTTACCATTAAAAAAAAAAAAAAAGCTTACTAAAAAGTAGAAATACAATTATGGTTAAAATTAAAAACCTCTCCTCACCTTTGAACTATTATTGGATATATAGTTACAAATGCTTTTATTTTAGAAATATTCCCTACAAACTAATACCGTTAGCATTCCGTTTGTGTTGACTGAGTTTGACTATTAAAAAGTTTAAAATGTCCCTATTTAAACTTCAATTGTATGAATTGACCATTATATCCTCATACTTTTGCCAAATAAATTAATAAAATGATACAAAATAATGGAATGTTAACTTGCAAAAGAGAAATTATTTTGTGGACAATTTTATCCCTAAAATTAACAATATTACAAATGAATCAAAATCATTGAAAATGAGTATTTGCTTGGATTTAAAAATAAAATGAAAAATAAATAAATAAATAAATAAATACATATTCTAGTTTATTTTCAATGATTTTGGTTCATTTGTAATTTTGTTATTTTTAAGGATAAAATTATCCACAAAATAACTTCTCCTTTGTAAGTTAACATTATCGCCTTTTGTATCAGTTTATTAATTTATTTGGTAAAAGTATGAGGGTATAATGGTCAATTCGCACAATTGAAGCTTAAATAGAGACATTTTGGACTTTTTAATGGTCAAACCAGGTCAACATAAACGGAATGCTAACGGTGTTAGTCCATAGGCTAGGAAGTACGGATACTCCATTTGGTGGAGGTAACTCATATCCAACTCGTATCTGGTTCAGATACTCCCCGGATACTCCAGCATACGAATCCGATACGTCAAATAGTGTATCCTATGACTTTTTCACAAGTTTGACTTGAGGATACTTGGAGGATACTTAAGAGATACTTGGAGGATATTTAGGGGATACTTGGAGAATACGTTTCGGGCAATATTATAATTATTTTAGTATAAAACAGGGTCAAATTATAATTTCAAAATTTTAGGAGTCAAAATGAAATTTTAAGGAAATTTTGGTTTTGATTTCATTGACATGGAGAATACAAGGATACTTGAGATTGCACACCTTTATCTTGATGAACAAGATTTAGATGACGAATTATTTAGATCCTTTAACAATATGAATGATGATAATGAAGTTAATTAGGAATTTAAAATATGTTTTATGAGTTTCTTTTATGTAGTATTTGGATTCTGTAATATGTTATGACTTATGTGACACATGTTTTATTTGGATCCTGTAATATGTTACATTGTTATAACTTATGTAGTTATGTGATATGTTTTATTTGGATTCTGAATATGTTTTTATTTTGAATTATTTATCAAATATGTTTTCATATATTATTATTATTATTTAAATTTAAATATATATTATTTTAATTGACGTATCCTGCCGTATCCGTATCCTGTACCCGTATCCGTGCTATATAATCCATAGGAGATGTTTCTAAAATAAAAACATTTGTAACTATATATCCAATAATAGTTCAAAGGTGAGGGGAAGTTTTTAATATTAACTGTAATTATAATTGTATTTCTACTTTCTAGTTGGCTAAATTTTTTTGAGTGGTATAATATAATGATAGATCTTTAATTATAATTTTTGGCTATCTGTTTTTAAAATACATATTTGTGCATTTGGCCTTATATTCATGAAATCACAATGTATTTTATTTTATTTTATTTTTTATTTTTTATTTTTATTTTTAAAATTTTAATTTAAAATTGAAATTTTTAAATTTGAGGACCCTTTATAATTGGAGGCTCTAGGTGATTGCTTTGTGGGCCTACCCCTAGGGCTGGCCCTAACCACACTCTTAGTGACTAACACATGATTGCACGAGGAGGGCAAACCTGCATATCAAAATGCCTGAGGATCAAAAGATCATCCACACTATTATGTATACACCCAAGCTCTAAACTGTTCGCATCTGAAACTGCACGCTAGACTAGCAACCAGGGGCGGACCCACATTAAGGCCAGGTGGGGCCTGTGCCCCACCTCAATTTTAAAAAAATAAAAATTATTATGTTCATATATAATAATTAACTCACATTACATAAGATAATCAAATAGCATAGCGGGTAAAGTATTTCCTATTCTTATTGATGATAAGGGTTCAAGTCCTAATAATTATATTTTGCTTGATTTTAATAATTTTGTTTTATATCTTCTTTATTTTATCATCTTTTCTAATTCCTTTATTAAATTTTCATTTACCTAAAAAATAAAAATAATTCACGTTCTCTTTTCTGTCATTATCAACATCTTAGCTGCCCACGATCTGTGCTTACTTAATTCAATTTTATTTTATATTAAATAATCTATTATTATTTTGAACTTTTATTATTTCTAATAGTTTTAGTTTGACATATCTAACACATCACATCAATAAACCAAAAAATTTCAAATTTTAATTTTTTATATTAAAATAGTCCATCTATTATTGTGATTCATTTTATTTTATCCTTAGTATTTTTTTATAATTTTAGGGGGGTGTATTGGATTGAGATTTTAATGGACAATTTTTTGGTGTAAGGATTTTCATGGATTTGTAAGATTTTAAAGACTATTAGGATTATATGGACTAGACTTTTAGGATTTTGAAAGAGTTGTTAGACTTTATTCATAGACTATTATGATTATATAGACTTTATTTTAAAACGTTTTGGACTTTTTTTAAGGTAACATTTTTACTTCTCTTTACTTTTTCTACTAATTCAAGAATAACTAGGATCACATTTTGCAAAACATCTTCATTTCTTTTCCAATCCAGATCTACCGACCATCACCTTTTCTTTTCATTTTTAAACAAAACATCACACTAACAAAGATAATGCCTCAAGCAACATCCAGATGAACGGCCAAAAAATCCTTGTCTAAAACAAAACCAATGAATTTCAACTCTACATTGATATTTCACTCTATTTTATTCTTCTTCACTTTAACCAGACTTTGGATTGGATGCTTCCACTGCTGACGAATACGTCGTTTTGATGCTTCTTCTAGTGTTGACGATGAGTTTCCAAAGCCTCTCATTTGCAGAGTTTGCATACCTACAATTAACATCTTCATTTTTAAAACAAACTGATCTCATCTCCATGAAATATCTCAAGCCATCAATAGCACACCCATTTTTAAAATACCCATCAATTATAAACATCTCAAGCAACAACATCTCTTTGTGTACTATCATCAAACAACTAGCAAGCAAAGTTCACATCCCCACAAATATAGAAAAAGCAAAAATCAACGAATTTGTGGGATTGGTAGAGAAGCCTTTGATAGCTTGATATTGGGTTTTTGATTTGATTGAAGAGAAGCAAAGCGAGATTGGAGCAATGAGAAAGTGTGAGAAAACAAGTTTGGAAAGGCAAAGATTTGGGAAGATGAAGTTGATGTTGAGAGAGAGTGAAAAAAAAGTCAGAAAAGTATTGTGGGAGAGTGCGAGACAATTTTGAGTTCTACCTATTTATACATATCACTAAAAAAGTCTGAATAATCCATTTTGTCATGAAATTTTAAAAATTTTGATCCCAATCTAATACCTTAAAACTTTTAAAAAATCTTAAAAGTCTGGATTCAATACCTCAAAACTTTTAAAAAATCTTAAAAGTCTAGACTGTCTAATAAAATCATGAACCAATACACCTCCTTAATTTATTTAGAATTAATAAATCAATAATTTACAATAATTAGAAGAATAACAAATTCAAAAACATGTCTAGTAATGTTTATTAATATTATTTTGCATAAATTTAAACTAAATTCATTATAATTAAATACAAAACAAAATTTCTTATTATAGAATTAGTTTGTAATTTATGTTGTTTTTCTTGTTATTATTTATTTATTAATATTATGTTTCTTGTTTTTATTTCTTTTTAAATATAAAATTATTTACTTCATTTTGAGCGAGTGTTTTATTTGGTTTATTTTATACTCTAAACTTCGCTATATCATTGATTTTTCTTTATATAAAAGAAATCAATTTTGTTTAAAAGAAGAAAAACTCATTTTACTATGATCTTAAATTTTCAGTATTTTTTTATATATAATTGTTATTTTGTTTAAGTGTCCTCACCTAATTAAAATTCCTGGGTACATCGTTGACAAACCTAAAATCAACAAGCTGATCTTTAAAGATCTTCCGGTTATGAGTAAACCACACACTCCACACCACATCATTAAAAACGGCTTCGCGAATCTGATCAAACCCCATTAAATTCCGGGTTTTAATTTGTTTGACAAGATTAGATACTTGTAACATAAGAGCCAATTGTTCTGACGAGACGAGGCGCACTTTAAAAGAAAATTCATCACGTTATTATTATTATTTTTTGGAAACAAGTGTGCTTCACTCTGTGTGGTCAATTTGCCAATAAATAGGTTTCCATGCAAAAGATTTCTTTAAGATAAGCTCTTTCCATTCCAGACGCACTTTCGAGTCGACATCTACTACTAACTACCTACTCTTGTGCAACCTGGATGATTTCTTCAACTTCAACTCTCTTTGAAGGTTGTGAATTGTGATACATTTTGTAAACAAATGTTGATGTCCCACGTTTAAATCATCTTAAAAAAAAAAAAAAAAATTAAAAATCTCAACACAAGTTGATGTAAAATTTTGATTTTTTTTTTTTTTTTTTTTTTAAAAAAAACTTATGAAACTGTTAAGTTTGACAAATGGTAAACTAACATTTTTTTAAATATATTTTTTAAAAATTTATATTTCATCAAAAATCAAGGATTAAATTGTAATCACCCTTGCATACTCAGCTAGTACCGTTATTTGACCATGTCAATGAGCAGAATTCATGTCTGTATATAAGGTAAATATTAATGAAATTCAACTAATCTACCAACCGAGCTACGAATAGAAATTAATTAAATTAAAGTTGAAGACTTGAAGACTTGAAGGAACGTGGGTATATCTTCTAGTGGCAATCATAGCAAAGAGAAAAATATGAACCAACGTGTGCCACGACAATAACTACATCAAATATTATAATTATATGGTCAATGAATTCAATTACAAAATTCTGCATATTCATGTTTATAGGATATATTCTTCAAAAAAAAAAAATATATAATGTAATCTTCAGGTGGGGACAGTGACCAACCATTATCGTCTTGACATGTCAACGTCACTATGTTACTTTCATGTACAACTGTATCTTCCATTGATCATGTATACAGTGACGAAACTATAAAAGGTTGCTACTTTCTACCTCTTGGAAATTTTTTTATTAGTCCTTGTAATTAATCTAATTTTTTTCTATTTGCTTACTATTAAATGAAAATTCGATAGTTCGTTAAATTTGAAATTTGGTATATGCAATTTAAAATATTATAATAATTCAAAGTTTAAAAAAGAGAATACGATTCAAACCCACGGTTTCATAATATGCATAAAATTATACAATAAGAACGCCAAATAAGGAATGATCATTTCTTTTTTATTTAAGAAAAATTAATTTCTAAGATATGTTATTTGGGGATTAAATTAAAGCTATAATAGTGTACAATAACATAATGTGTGGGTTCATTGGAGATGTTTGAAAATGCTGAGAAGCAAAGACAAAGTTTCTTAAAAACATATTGATAAAATAGAAATGTTATTAGCCAACCTATTACCTTAAAAATATTGATAAAAACACATTTCTTGAATTTAATATGTTTAAAAAGAATACCAACATCCATGTCATAGCCAAGACGAGCAATGTTATTAGCCAACCTATTACCTTCTCTAAAAACGTGAGCGATGCCACATATCCAATCATCATCAATCATCATTTTGCAGCTTTGGATTAGGCTAAACAGGGGATTGTTAGGGTTTGTATCAGCACAGAGCAACTGGATTGTAGAGAGAGAATCAATTTCTGCAGCCACTTTTCTATGCCTAGAATTTCAAGCCATTTTAAGGCCTTCAAATAAACCCCATAATTCAGCTTCAATCACACTACCACACCCTTTGTTAATCACAAAGCCTTTCATCCAATGACCCATATTATTTCTTAGGACACCGCCTGCAGTTATATGACAAGAATTGGAGTCCCTACTCCCATCAGTATTCAGTTTTAACCATCCTAGATTAGGAGGAATCTAGGCAACAAGAACTACCAAACCATTTTTGGTAGAGATAGGACAATTCACAGTACACCAGTCCTTGGAAAATGAGTTAATCATCAGATGTGGGGAAGAAGGAATGGAGAAATTCTCATTAAAAAAATCTTTTTACACCTCCGTTTCTACAAGAACCACAAAGTACTAGCAAATTGGAGATAGTTAGGTATCTTACCAGTCACCAACTTAGTATTGCGAAGATTCTGGATCAGCCACTCTTCAATATCACCTTTGAAAAGCTGAGAAGAAGTTGTACCTTTAAAAATGTTATCCCAAACCCCACAAGAAATGTTGCAACCACGAAAGATATGATCCACATCTTCAACAACAGAACCACATCTTGGACAAGAAGTATCCCCAGCCAAACCCCTAATCACTCTTTGCAAATTTGTGAGAAGCTTATCATGGAAAAGAGTACAGAGAAAATGGAGAATACAGAAAGGAATTTTGAGTTTCCAAATGAAATTCCATCTCCATTCAAGAAGGTTAATTGTTTCCAGGTAACCTATGTAAGTTGACTTAACTGAGAATTCACTATTATCACTCCAATTCCAAATTGCCTTGTTATCACCACTATAATGTCTTCCAACATGAATGCAAACAATTTTATGAATAACATCCCAAGAAAGAACAGCTGCCAACAGATGAAGTTGCCACTCCCCATCTATCAGAAATTCCCCTACACGTTGATCCACATGTCTATCATCAAGGATAATCGTGGCATGATCTTTAAGCGCTCCAATACCTGGGACCCAACCATCACTCCAGAACTGGATAAGACTCCTATCTCCCACACGTCACCTAAGACTTTTCGCAACAAGTTTGGCACCAAAATCAATGCCTCTCCAAATACTAGAGCAATTGACATTCTTTCTAACCCTAAAATCCATAAGAGAGTTATTTTTGAGGTATTTGTGCTTCAGCAGCTTACACCATGCACCTTCATCATTTTGAAGTAACCGCCACCCTGTTTTAGCAAGAAGGGCTTGGTTCATATCCTTAGACTTCTTGATGCCCAACCCACCATACTTCTTAGGAAGGTAGACTGTATCCCACTTAACAAAATGAATAGTTCTCTTGGAAGAAGTGTGACCTCTAGAGGAAGTTTCTGTTAATTTTATCCAACTTGCAGCAAATCTCTCTAGGAAGTTTAACCGATTGCATAGTGTAAATAGGTAATGCAAAGGTAGCAGCCTTGATGAGAGTAGTTCTACCAACAAGAGAAAGGGTTTCACTCTTCCAAGAAGCAAGTTTTTTCTGAGTTTTCTCAACTAACTCCATATAGGTTTGGTTAGTAACCCTACCATGAATGAGAGGGACTCCTAAATAATTGCCAAGGTTACTAGTGAGAGGAGAACCACACACATTAGCTATATTTCTTGCATCACCATAGTTCATATTATTAGAACAGAAAATACGAGACTTGGGGAAGCTTACTTGTTGCCTGAAAATGTTGCAAAATATGTCCATAACTTCTTTCATGATATGAGCTTGAGAGGAATTGGCTTAACAAAATAGAATGAGGTAATCAGCAAAAAAGAGATGGGATATCTCAAGACCACTTCTAGAAATCTTAACAAGCTTCCACAACCCTAGTTGCAGTTTTTCAGTGATCTGGTGAGAAAGTTTTTCCAAGCATAAAACAAATATATAGGAAGAAAGAGGATCTCCTTGTTTAATACCACACCCAGGAGTAAAAGTATCAGTTAATTCCCCATTCAAGACCACATTATACTTCAAACTTGGGATGCACCACACGATAAGATCCACAAGTTTACCCCCAATACCGGCTCAACAATGACATCCTAATAAAACCCCACTACAGCTTGTCATAGGCCTTAGCAAGATCGATTTTCCAAGCAACCAAACCCTTTTTTCCTTTCATGGTTTTGAACTTATGGAGAACCTCTTGAACAACCACAATATTATCTTGAATTTGTCTCCCAAGAACAAAAGCCACTTGGTTCGGACTGATAAGATCAGGTAAGAGATTTCTCAGTCTACTCACTATAACTTTACTGATAAGTTTATAGGTAGTATTGCATAGACTAATAGGTCTAAGTTGGGCCATGTGGAGAGGGCTCAGAACTTTAGGAACAAGGGTGATAAGGATTTTATTTTTTATATATCAATTGCGGCCCCATGAGTTTGAAATAAGTGTGATTTCTTGACAGCAAAACCGACAGTCATTTGTGACGATACGATTCGAATTTGATACTTTGCTAAACAAAATAAGTGTTATATTTATCACCAAACCATATTAGGCGGTGATTAAACAAAAATTTCTTAAATTAAACATATAAAATAGATTTAAATTTTTTTAATAGGTATATAATAGGTGACATTATGACAACAATATATACTTTCTTTAAGGTATTATATATCTTTCTAATTGTCATTTCCATTGAGAAAAAGATACTTTCTCATCTTAACCTAAAACCCATAACCAAGTCAGGATATATATATATATATATATATACGGTCCCGTTCATATTAGTGCGCACTGATGTAACTACATTAGTACCAATGTATGTGGACCACTGATCATGGAGAAACTTTGACAAGTGCATACACTTTGAGTCAAAGTATATAAATATGATTGTCCACATCCAACGCACTAACTTGAATATATATATATATAGTCTTTCTATTATCAGTTCGAACTGATATAAAATATATCAGCTCATTGCATATGTGCCATTTGATTTAAAAGATGCTTTGACAAGTGCATGCAACCAAGTCAAATCATTTAAATCCAATGACCCATATGCAAGGAACTGATATATTTTATATCAGTTTGAATCGACAATAGAAAAAATGTATATATATATATATATATAAATGTTCAAGTTAGTGCGTACTGATATAACTTCATCAGTTCGTTGGATGTGGACTATTAGATTTACATACTTTTACTGTCAAAGTTTCTCCATTATCAATGACCCACATGCAATGCACTGATGTAAGTTATATTAGTGTGCACTGACCAGAACGAGACTGTGTATATGTATATATATATATCAATAATGCTAAACATCCCACCAATAATCCCACCATTTCCATCTCAACACATGTGGCAGCTGAGGTGTCACTTGGTGAGTGGACACACATTAATTGATACTTATCTCTCTTACCTATGTATTCACTCACTAATTAATATTTGCCCACTCACCAAGTGACATTTCAACTACCACATGTGTTGGGATGAAAATAGAGAGATTGTAGGTGAGATGTGTAGCATTACTATTAGAGCTCAAAGGTTTAAGGGTGCATTTAATAATCAAAAATTAAAATCAAAAGGAATCAACTTTAAGGGCACCTAATCAGGAATCCTAACGAGAGAATGAGAACTTAATTACTTATTTGTGATTCATGTATTTACTAAAATCAGTTAGAAATTAGAATATACGAGTCTCACACATAAATCATGAATTAAGTTCCTACCGGAAGTGGAACTTGATTACCCTCTCCCACTTAAGGAATCAAGTTCTATTTCCTAATTCACTTCCTATGAAATTTGATTCCATTTCATTTCATTTTTGATTAGTAAATGTGCCTTAAAGGGAAACAAGAAAAGGAATCGAACATATTCTTGATTTGTATATAGGGTCCGCATAACTTAATTCCAATGTAGACCATAGTGGTAAGCATTGTAAATACAAATAAAAAATTAAGATATCTTTCCCTAATTGAGATTAAAACCAAGATTGGTAAACGCACCCTAAACGAGAGGTTTGAATCCCACTTTGCTAGCAATAGGCCAAAAAGAGAAGGATCTTTCCTTCTAAGACTTAAAAAAAAAATCCGAAGCAATTAAAATTAAAATGTATAATTTTTTTTTTAAAGAGGTATAAAGTTTTCTTTTCTTTGGTGAATCAATTAGCAACAAAAGAAGTTAAAAGAAGTTGAAGTTGGTAAAATTATGAAAATATGAAGATAATGTAATTGATAAAATGGTGTGCCAATTATGAAATATATAGTTTAGAAAAATGAGAAAGTAGGTAGGCTAAATATATGATCACATGCGAAGGATGATTTTGGCTTTAATTGCTTAACCATATTTTAAGCAATAAGAGGATCTTCATATCTGGAGGACAGTATCTAAATATTAATTAATCACATACTAATCACAATTAATCACTAAATACAAATAGAAATACAATAAAATAAAATATAAGCAGTGACACATCTCCTCCACCAAGATCCTAAAATGCCAGTAGGGCATGAGAAATGCAAGATATGAATTAAGAGCCCGTTTGTTTGATGGGAGAGGATGTGATTAGCTTTATTTTTAAGCCATTTTCAATGTTTGGCTTGTTGACCGGATATAATAAAATTATCATATCGATTGTTTTTTTGTTTTTGTTTTTTTTTGAAGCTCCTATCTACCGTTTTTATCTCATTGTAATGGGATAAATCTATGCTTTCTAAATGTATGGGATTAATTTGTTTCCCATCATCTTAATTACACAAATACCCATCGGCTTCTTCTTCTTCTTCAAACCAAAACACATACACAAATTGACTTCTTCTTCATCGATCTGCACTTAAAAATCTGAAAAAAAAATCTCATCGCTTCCATTTTCCATTTTCCTATCTTCTTCAAACTAGTGTTGGCTCTATTTGGAATCATCTCTACTCTCTATTAATGAGGACTTTGACTTTCCTTTTCCCAAGGGTTTCGAGATGCTATTGAGTCTTTGACCGGATAAATATCAATAATTGCAACTTGCTACAACAAATTTCTGCAAAAATTTGAAGAAATTTCTGCGAAGAGATCTGTTTACAAGGGTTAGTTAAGGGTGATGATATGTTTTTTCTAGATTTGAACCAAAATCGTGAACTGGGTTTTTTAGATTTTCATTATCATGAATTTAATTACATGAGTATATTAAAAGAAACTAATAAATAGAAAAGTTTTTTTTGTTTTTGCTAAAATTGGACCGAGCTAGAGGGAAAAAGCATCATAAGCGATTATATACTGAAAAACTTTTAGATAGTAACCATCCATATAAATAATAAAAAGAATAAAATAAAAAGTAACAAAAACCAGAAAAGCAAAAAAGTTAAGGGAAACATTCCCAACAAAAACAGTGGTGTGCAGGCCACAAAAAACTGAAATAGAAAACATTAAGAAAAACAAAAAGATTATTGACCCATGAAATCATTGCCAACCAACAAAGAGCAGAAAGATGGGGTGTTAGACCACCACGAATTGACCTCCACCCCCAAAGCATGCTTAGAAAGAGTGTCCGCAACCTGAATCCCTTCTCTAAAAATATGAGAAACTTGAAACTCCATTTTCGAAATCTGATAGATACAGCATTGCCAAGCTTACCGAATCCGCCAAAGGAGCCTACTTTGATTGAGAGGAGAGCAGTTGAACCACATAAGAAGAATCACTCTCAAGCCATATCTGATGCCACCCATTCAGCCAAGCATAATTAATGGCCATTAAATCTGTAAGAAGTTCCGTCTCAAATGCAAACACCTAACCAAGAGGAATAGCAAAACAACCCTTCACAAAAGCTCTATAATTACAGAAGACACCCCCACAACCCCCAGCAGCTGGCGAACTTAAGGTAGCACCATTAGTATTAACTTTGATCCAACAAGGAGTCAGAGGCGACCAAATCACACTCTTGATAACCGGGGCCCTAGACGTACGACCATGGAGATCAAACCGACGAAGAATCAAAAGATCATTTTCATAATTACGCATACACCTAATCTCAAACTGGTTAGCGTCAGACATCGTACGCCAAACCAAAGACAAAGTAGATCTGAAATCCACAGCCTTACTCTTAAAAATCCACTGGTTATGGGCAAACCACACACTCCAAACCACAACATAAGTAGCTATCTTCTATAAAACCTGCACCAGATCACTAAACGAAACTGACATGGCTTGGGAGAAGAAAGAATTCCATAAATCGGTAGAAATATACCGCTGAAAAGCTAAAAAAACCGCCTCTCAAAGAGCAGCCGCTAAGGGGCTCTAGAGGAAAATATGATCAGAAAACTCACTACTAACCCCATAAACACTGCACCAGGAAGCTAAGTGAAACCCATCCCTACACAAGCGATTATCTGTGGGGAGCTGATTTAACAAAATACGCCATGTCAAAGCTGAATGAGAAAGAGAGATAAAACGACACCAAACATCCCACCACCAAAGGACCTGAGGAGAATCATGAATCATACGAGAATAAGCCGATTTGCAAGAAACTTGGCCATCTCGAGAATGAGCCCACACTAGAGAATCTGCAATTGGAGAGATAGCAATCCTATTGATCCGAAAATAGAGATCCGAAAAATAGGCTCAAAAACTATCGTCAAGAACCCATCTGACCTCATGGATAAAATCAAAAACCCTCACCCAAAGAGGGTTAGCCAAGTAATCAGGAATCCCTAGAAGCTCAAGAATGGGAACCCCCAGCCAATTGTCGTGCCAAATATCTCGCTGAGAATTCTCGCAAATGAACTAAATGCCATATTTAAGAAGATCTGAATAATGAGAGCAAAAAGAAGTCCAAATCAACGAAGTAACATACCCACCCCCCCGGAAGATTTCCAAAGCTGCGTGAGATACCGCTCATTTAGAAACGATTTGAAAAAGCAAAACCCCCAAAGGTCATAAACTTCCAGGTGAGCTTTTTTGATGAGAATCAAGAAGCATCACCAAAAGATCCATTGCATATTGTAGTTGAGCCAATTATAAGGGCAAGAGCCAAGAGAATTAAAGAAGAACCTTAGGTTGATTTTGAAAGGTTGAAGTTTAAGATGGGCCCACATGAAGACCAATGCTTAGTTAACATCATCAAGGCAACTGATTGGGTTGAATAAGAGAGCTTGGGCGTATGGCACAACATGGGTGGCGTATGGTTGGAAGAAATTCTAATTTCAGCATTTTCCTATTTTATTATCCAAAGAACAATGAATTGATTTGTTTTCCAAATAAAGGGGCTAATTTATTTCCCAAATTCAGCTTTCCAAATAAGGAGCAAGTTAATTAGTTGCTAGTTTTAGTATTTATTTATTTCCTGATTATAAGGCAATTATTGCCCATTTATTTTCCTGATTGTAAGACATTAATTGTCGAATATTTATTTCATTTCTTGTGCTAGGTGTGTAGCCTTTCTTTTCCCTTTTAGGGTTTATATAATTTTTGTTTATAAGGGATGCATGTATGTCTTATATTTTTTTATTTTTGAATTGAAATAATATTGATAGAGAATTTTCTCTTTGGTTTTTCATAGAACTTGTGAACTTATCAAAGGATCTACCTTATGGCGTTCAAACCTTGACTTATCACTCACAACCCTTCCTAGTTCTTGAGTGTGGTGTTTATAATCTTTCTGATACCGTTGGTTCTTATAGATAATGGGTCACAATCATTTTTATTTTCTTTGTTACAAATCCGAATTAGAACACGATCCTTGGTTACATTACCATCTTATTAGTTTCGGGTTTCACTACTCTTGATGAGGTTCATATCATTTTGTATCAGAGCTTAGGGTTCTAAATCGGGTTTGATCTATCCTTGTTCTTCATTCAATTGTTATTTCTTTTATTTCGTTTGATCAAAAAAAATTCTCAAACTTTGCCTGAATTCGTTTGGTCAAGTCAGGTCAGGTATACAAAAAAAAAAAAAAAAAAATTCCAAGCTTTGCTTGATTTCGTTTGATCAAGTATGGTAAAAAAAAAAAAAATTCCAAACTTTGCTTGAATTCTTTTGGTCAAGTCCGGTATACAAAAAAAAAAAAAATCCCAAACTTTGCTTGATTTCGTTTGAACAAGTAGGGTAAAAAAAAAAACCTGGTAGTTGAATTGATTATTCTTGTCCTATTGCATCACTTGTTACAACTTGCTTCTTGAACATTTTCGATTTCTCTTGTGATTGTCTGTCTAAGTTTAAAAAAGAACTAAAGAAGTGAACAAAGAGTAGAAAAAGACAAGAGAGTGTGAGTTCATAAGAGGGTAAAAGCCGAAATTGAGTGAAACACGAGTGTGAGTGCCATCATCTTTGAGAGTAAACACATGAGGGAGTGTTTGTGAGGCTTACTACCTTTTTTTTTTTTTTTTTGTGCAGGTTATTAATATGTCTCAAGAAACAAGTAGAGACTTGTCCGAAGATGCACCAAAAAAGATAGATTTCAAACTTTCTTCAAAGCCTTGGAACAAAAGTTTGATCAATTCAAGATGAGGTTTGGTGAGGTGCATGATAGGATGGACAAAGTGGAGTTTAGTTCACAAAGGGGGCAACCATTCAGAGCTCCTAAAGTGGAACGAAGAGAAAGGAATCCACTTAGGTTTGATTATGAAGATGAATATAGGAATGACCTGGAAGAAAATGATCAAATTTCTAATGAGGGTTTGGGTAGATTTAGGCGTGGAATGGGAGGTAGAGGAGTTAAATTTGGGAATATAGGAGATAGGTATGGAGAGAGGGTTGATAACAACTTGGGAAGTATCAAGGTGAAGATTCCAACTCTCCAAGGTAAAACCGATCATGATGCTTATTTGGAGTGAGAGAAAAGAATAGAATTGGTGTTTGATTGCCATGACTATTCCAAATTGAAGAAGGTGAAGTTGGATGCCATAGAATTCACTGATTATGATATTGTTTGGTAGGATTAACTGATTGTGAGTAGGAGATGGAATGGAGAAAGGCCTATTGAAACATGGGAGGAGATGAAAGCTGTTATGAGGAAGCGATTCATTCCAAGTCACTACTATAGAGGTTTTTTTACAAAATTTGTAAAGTTTTACTCAAAGGCCTAAATGTGTTGAAGACTACTATAAGGAGATAGAGATAGCCATGATTCGAGCCAATGTAGAGGATGACCGAGAGGCTACTACGGCTAGGTTTCTAAATGGACTAAACTGAGACATTGCAAATGTGGTGGAGTTGCAACATTATGTTGAACTGAATGATATGGTGCACATGGCCATTAAGGTGGAACATCAATTGAAGAGGAAGGGTTCCACATAAGTTGGGCAACACACGGGTTCTTTATCATCATGGAAATCGAATTGGAGCAAGAGAGATGACCAACCTAGTTTCAAGGCCAAGGCCAAACCTTTCAAAGATCACAAAGCTAGTGGCAGCCTAAACCAAGGTAAATCAGATTCCAAACCTTCTAGAAACCGAGATATTAAATGCTTTAAATGTTTGGGAACGGTTATATTGCATCTTAATGTCCAAACAAGAGAGTCATGATTTTCAAGGATGATGGTGATATCGAATCCGAAGGTGAATCTGATAATGAGTCCATGCCACTTTTAGAGGATGCAAGTGACATTGAGTATCCAGTGGATGGAGAGCTTTTGGTTGCAATAAGAGCTCTTAGTACGCAAGCCAAGGAAGATGATGAGGCACAACGTGATAATATCTTTCACACCTGATGCTACGTTAATAATAAGGTTTGTAGTGTGATTATTGATGTAGCTAGCACTAGTTTGGTGGAAAAGTTAAAGTTGGCCATTTTGAAGCACCCAAAACCTTATAAGCTACAATGGTTGAATGATAGTGGAGAAGTCAAGGTGACAAAACAGATGTTGGTGTCATTCTCTATTGGGAAGTACAAAGATGAAGTCTTGTGTCATGTGGTGCCAATGCATGTGGGCCATATCCTTTTAGGGCGACCATGGCAGTTTGATAAACATGTAGCTCGTGTTGATTATACCAATAAACACTCCTTTGTGCTTGGTAAAAAAACAATCACTCTTATACCCTTAACCCTAAGACAAGTGTATGAAGATCGAGTGAGGTTAAAAAAAAAAGATTTAAAAAAGGAGAGTGAGAGTTCAAAAGAAAGAGAGGCCAATACAAAAAAAAAAAAAGAAGAGAAAAAATATGTCTTCCAAGGGTGATTCTTCAAACAAAGAAGAAAAAGGGGAACCATCCTTTTTGATGCAGACTATCAGTAACATTATGGTGAAGATTCAAGGACGAATCCTTTTGAGGAGAAGAGGAATGACGAGAATCAAGAAGTATCACCAAAGGATCTATAACTTGTTCTAGTTGGGCCAATTACAAGGGCAAGGGCCAAGAGGATTAAAGAAGAAACTTGAGCTAATTCTGAAAGGTTGAAGTCCAAGATGGGCCCACGTGAAGACCAATGCTTAGTTAACGTCATCAAGGAAACTGATTGGGCTGAAAAAGAGAGCTTGGACGTGTGGCATAACATGGGCGGCGTATGGTTGGAAGAGATTCCAATTTCAACATTTTTCCTATTTTATTATCTAAAGAATAATGAGTTGATTTGTTTTCTAAATAAAGGGGCTGATTTAGTTCCCATATTCAGCTTTTCAAACAAGGAGCAAGTCAACTAATTGCTAGTTTTAGTCTTGATTTCTTTTATGATTATAAAGCAATTATTGCCTATTTATTTTCCTGATTGTAAGACATTAATTGCCGAATATTTGTTTCCTTTCTTGTGCTAGGCGTGTAGCCTTTCTTTTCCCTTTTAGGGTTTAGATAATTTTAGTTTATAAGGGACACATGTATGTCTTATATTTTTTAGTTTTTGAATTGAAATAATATTGAGAGAACGTTTTTCTCTTTAGTTCTTTAAACCCTGACTTATCACTCACAATTCTTTCCTAGTTCTTGAGTGTGGTGTCTGTAATCTTTTTGATACCGTTGGTTCTTATCTTCTTATAGATAACGGGTCACGGTTTTTTTTTTTTTTAATTTTCTTTGTTACAAATCCAAATTAGAACACAATCCTTGATTACATTACCATCTTATTGGTTTCGAGTCTCACTACTCTTGGTGAGGTTCATATCATTTTTTAAAAGAGAATTATTCAATAACCCAAGATTTTTCAAACCGAGACCACCTTGAGAATAAGGCCTACAATAACGATTCCATGCAACCCAAATAATTTTAGTCTCCTCGCAAGAACCTGTCCACAAAAAAAATTCTTAACCAACGATTAACCAACCGCAGCAAAGAAGAAGGCCATTTGTAGATCATGAAAGAATGCACAAAGGATCCCGTAATGACCGACTTGACAAATGAAGCTGATATAAATTTGGGTTTGTTTATTTTAAACATTTGATGAGAACCTTTTGGCTTGATGTATTTGGTGAATCGAAAATTGTGTTCGGTATTAATTTGTTTTTTCTTGCTAAAATACAGTTTGATTACGATAACCGGTGCTGTTTCATCACTTACCTCATTTTGTTAGTTATTATTTTCTTACATTTTAAACTTGATTTTTTATATAAATATTTTATTAATTTACCAATTTAAAATAGAGGTATTAAAGTAATTTTCTATTCAAAATCAACCGTCTAAAGTAACTATTAACAAGAAGTAATTTGGTATTTCTGAAATGTTGGGATTAATTTGACACTTAGGAAAAATATAAGGACCAATTTGTCACTTTGTAAAAGTTGCAAACTATTTGGAATTTTTGAAAAATGTCCCATACCTAATTAGTAATTGTCTTTCTATTTTTAACCCCATTTTATATTGCACCAAACATAAGATTATTATATTTTTAATCTTATCCTATGTTGTACCAAACAACAGGATAACATTAAAATTAATTCAATCCAATCCTATAAAATAATCATATCCTATCTTATTTATCAAACGGGGGGCCTTAAGTTACAGGCCGAAAGGGGTTGTCAATAGGCGATTCAAAAGCAATTATGCAATAAGCACTTGTTGAAGAAAGTGCTTTTCAGAGTGAGTGAGGCTCTCTAACAAGAGAGCATGTGAGTGGGGTACGGTGATTTTGATCAAATATTTTAATACAATGCCCTAGATTCATTCAGTAAGCCAGTCAAGAAGAATCAATTGCCTAACGGTTTTGCAATAAAATAATATCACAATTGCATTTGTGATTTGTGTCCCTATCTATTATTTACTCTTTTGGCTTTTGCTGCTTAATTTGTCCTAATCATTGTCTTTCGTATCTTACCTTTTAAAAGAACCGGTAAATTAATAATTTACCACAAAGTTTTCAATCTCGAGACTAATCAGATAAATCTTCAATCAAACACATGTTTATTCAATCAAAAATTGTTATATATACATCATTTTTTTTTTTTTTTTTTTAATATTGATTGTACAATAGATGAAATTATTTGAATAAAAAAGAGTTTTGGAATAAGAGAAATATATATTTGGTAAATTTTATTTTAGTTTTGAAATAAGAGAAAAATAGACTTGGTAAATTTTATTTTATGCAAGACTCATGCCCTATTTGATTTTTTGTCTAAAGACTGAACAGTACTGCTGAATGTTACTGAAGACTGAATAGTGACTGAAAACTGAAGACTGAAAAACATGTTTGTTTTTTTTTGTTTTTTTTGTTTTTTCACTGAAAATTGAATATAAGTGATAAGTTGTTTGTTTGTTTAAGTTATAAATATATGAAAATAATACTTTTACATCTATGCCCTTCTAACTATTATTTGTTATATATTTACATTTTAATATATTACGAACAACTCTAACTTATAAATTAATTTTAAAATAAATTTATTTAGTTATTAATGATATTTCAAATTTATATTATTGTATAGAATCTAATAATTACTAAGATCTTAGTTAGTGACGTTATAAAATTAATGGGCTATTTCATGTGTATATTACGAACAAAATGAAGTTCATCACTATGTTCTTATTATCAATCTACTTCATGTGTATAATTTATTCTTTAATCGATTTGAAATAAACGTGTATAATTATATAAATTACAGATTTCATGTTAAAAAAAAAAAAATTATAGAACCAGTGGTTAGTTTTGGAAATAGATTAAATTAGTGAGGATAGTTTTGGAAGTAAAACTTTGCATTAAAATTTATTGGATTTGTGTTAAGTGAAATATGAAAAAATTTCACTTTTCAAAACAAGTGGTTTTAGAGGTTCATTAAGTGATTTTCATACTTAAAAAATCAAACAAAATAACTGAATGGAATACATTAAGTACCATTCAGTGTTAAGAGGAAAAATCAAACAGGGTCTTCCTTGTATTTAAGGAAATTTGTTACTGACTTACCACAAATAAAATTAGTACAATGGAAGGGTAATAGAAACACTCATAAGAGCCAAAAGAAACATAAAAAACATTTAACAAAATCTATAACCGGTCATCCAAAAACATCTTATAAATGGGTGTGTATATTGCCACCTATAAAACTAATTAGTACATCCATTTTTATAAGTACATAAATATCTAAAATTTAAAAATAAATAGAGACCTTATTATGACAATCCAATTTTTTCTTTTTACATTTTTTTCTAAAGACACTTCATTCTCAAAATTTAAATTTTAAAAAATTCTAAAGACACTTCTTTTTGATCAAAGATTATCCTTTTTATCTTTTAACACATCTATTCTAAAGATACTCCATTTAAAAAAAATACATTTCTAAAGACACTCCATTTTATTTTAACAAAAGTTAGGACGAACTATTGTAGTCTTTGGATTTATCTGATGAGTTATATTTTTTGAATTAAATTATATAAAAAAAAAAAGAAATTATCTCTTATAAATTATATGATTAAATATTACATATTAAAGAGAAGATGCCATGAATGTATGAGCCTTATGAAAGAGAAGATGTAAATCTGGATTGTATATGAAGTTAAGAGATTTTCAATATAGAAAAAAAAAAAAAGAGTAAAATAATACCTACCTGTCAGAGTCCTTTGAAAATTATTTTTCCATTTTTTTTTTGTTATAAGATAACCATGTGATGATGAGAAAGTTTGATACTTGAAATAAAATTAGAGTTTAATTAGAGTTTATCATAAGTTTATTTATTTTATTTTTTATTTTTTATTTTAAGAGATATAGTTGAAGATATATATGTAATTAGTAAGTCTAGATAGTATTTGATTTATTTTTAATTAAAGTAATTTGTCTTTATTGGTAAATTTATATTGAGATATTTTTACAATAAGATTTTCTCCTTATAACCTCCTTTTTTTTTTCTTTTTTCTTTTTACACTCATTTTATAAAGACACTCCATTCTATTAAGATAAATTAAAAAAAAAAAAAAAATTCTAAAGACAAATCGTTTTTCCAAAATTATCCCTTTTATCTTTTAATACTCCATTTAAAAATAATTAATTAATTAAATCAACCCAAAAATTATAAGATCAAATTAGGATATTTATTGAATTAAAAACAATTCACAATTTGGGTTTGTATCTAAAACCCTAAAACACAAAAATTTCAATCATCCATTTATTTATTTTTTTAATAAAAAAAAATTCAATCATCCCATTCTAATAAAAAAATCAAAGAATTAATCAAATCCTTAACTTTTTGAATATAAGAAGATGAATCAATCATCCTTTATCCTATTCAATATACAATAAGAATATTTGGATTTAGGATCTGGCTTCTCTGGAGGACCTTTTTTTTGTTTTTGTTTTTGTTTTTGTTTTTTGTTTATAAATCAAAAACAATCTGGAAGAGATAGAAAGAAACAAACATAAACAAACAATTAGGGAGATCGAGGCTCGTGTTTCACACAGTGTCTTTAAGACAATTTCGCTGTATAACACCGTATGTGTATAATAACTGTCTCTCAGGATACAACGATTTAACAGTGGAAGTGCGAAGCACGAACCACGAATTACTATCAGCGAACTCAAATCAAGGTCAAACTTACTAAGGACACAAAAAGAGAAGAACGAGAAGAATAAGAAAAGAGAAAAGTATGCTCTGTATTTCGTGATTTCAGAATGTGTTCTATGAAGAGTAGACTAGGGTTTCTTTTAGAAAACCGAATCAAAAGGATTGATATGGAAATAACTTGATTTTCACGTTTTTAATGATAAAGGAAATTAATTAAGGAATAATCTTTAAAAGATCTATTCTTAATTAAACACCGATTCTGTTTTCTTAGTGATCAAGTAAGTATCAGAATCTAAAATGAAATTAAATTTAAATGTCTGACTAAGGGAAATATAAATTTAAGAAAGTAGCAAAAAGTCAGTTGTACTCTTAAGGTTCAGTCAGTGCGACATTTGTGTACATAGAACATGCCCACATATGAGTCGTTCAACCGAAGGTTCAAGGTCCGTGATTTACACCCCCTTACGTGCGAGAAAGTGCCTTTTTGCTACACATGTGGATAAGCTACTAACACACAATCACTTATATACTACATATAAGTGTTTTCCCAAACCAATGTGGGATGCACATTTTCCCTACATAATGGGCTTCCTTTGAGACTCAATTTCTCATTTACCCATTAATCGTTTTGGGAGTTTGAGTATACCATTTCGATGTTCTCACAGAGCAGAATATGAGTATACTTTGATCTTCCATTTTCAAGAAATCGATCATACTCAAACAACGCTCTCAAAATGCGTGTTTATTACAAATTCTCCAACAATCCTCCACATGAATGAAATTGACCTAGGAGACACAAAAGTTGACTTTTGGTAAGTTCAAACGGTCAAAACCTTCATAGGATAGGTAGGTGTTAAACTTTGAACCTTCACTCATAAAGGTATACTTAATTACTGGTTGATCAGTAGATATGATATCCTTGAACTATTTTGTCGTTTATGTAAACGATAACACACATCACACATGTGTCTTCAGACTCAATTTGGTTCTCATTGTTATGTTTGTTTCGGCCATGAACATACACCTAGTTCTATGAGAGTTGTTGGAGAATATAGCCCTTCACTATTCTGTTTTAGAAGCGGCTCCACTTCTCACTCACATAGATGATTTCTTAATTAAGAGTAACCCACATTACTTTGCTCGGATTTCCATTGCTTGGAATTTCGATTCATAAGAATTATTAAAAACATAGTTTAACCTTTTCCCAATGGGCATCACTATTTCATCATCGGAATGGACTAGAGGGTAACCCTACAGTGATCCAACTAAGTCTTACAACTTGGTTGTCCCATTGAACCTAGATCTTAGGATCTCCAGTCAACTAGGTTGGGTTTCCATTGTATTAACTTATTACTTCATGGGTTTTAGTCCTATTCTCCTCGATGACCTCTCAACTAATTCTCTATTTAACCCTTTTTTTAGCGGATCCGCAATGTTATGTTTTGACTTTACATAGTCAATAGAGATAACTCCAGTTGAGAGTAGTTGTCTAATGGTATTATGTCTTCGACATATATGTCTAGACTTCCCATTGTACATGTTGCTATGTGCGCTTCCTATTGTTGATTGACTATCACAGTGGATGCAAATCGTCGGCACAAGCTTTGACCATCTTGGAATATCCTCTAAGAATTGGCATAGTCATTCAGCCTCCTCATCACATTTATCTAAAACAATAAACTCAAATTTCATGGTGGATTTTGCTATACAAGTATGTTTGGAGGATTTCTAAGATACAGCCGCACCGCCTAGTGTGAACACATACCCACTAGTTGATTTTGAATCTTTCATTTCAGATATCCAGTTTGCATCTATGTATCCTTCTAAAATAGCAGGATACCTGGTATAATGCAGCCCATAATTACGAGTGAATTGTAAGTACTTCAGTACTCTTACTATTCCTTTCCAGTGATCGGTTTCTGGATTACTCATGTATCTACTTAACTTGCTAACTACATTAGCTATGTCAGGTCTTATACAACTTGTTAGGTACATTAGAATTTCTATCATTCTAGAATATTCTAGTTGAGAGACACTCTCACCTTTATTATTGGATAGGTATAGATTTGTATCTACTGGTGTTATGAAAATTCCAGAATAATTTTTGTTGAATTTCTTAAGAATCATGTCAACATAGTGTGACTGACTTATAAGTTAGAATGAGTCTGTTTGATGTCCTTGAGATTTTCATTCCCAACATTACATTAGCCAATCCCATATCTTTTATATCAAATCTTGATTTCAACATATCCTTGGTAGATTTGATCATTTTGTCAACATAAAGGCACAAAATGACAACCATTTCCAGTGTCCTTGACATAAATACATTTGTTGATTTTAAAACCATTTGACATCATAGCATTGTCAAGTTTCTCATGCCATTGTTTTGGTGGTTGCTTTAGACCGTATGAAGACTTTACCAATATATAGACTTTCTTTCATTACCCTAGAGCATAAAAACCCTCAGGTTGTTCCATGTAAATCTCTTTATCTAGATCTCCATTTAAGAAAGTTGTTTTATTATCCATTTGATGTACTTCAAGATTTCGCAATGTTGCGATTGCAAGTATCATCTTAATGGAGGTTATTCTCGTCACAAGAGAATACGTGTCAAAGTAATCTAGGCCTTCAAAAAGCCTTTATATAAATTCTTACGAATGTGGGGGTGTCTTGGCAAGTGGCCATACCTACACCTAAGAAGGTGACAATAGGTTTGAAAATCGTTGATTGTATTTTCATTGGATATGCATATAACAGTAGTGCTTATCGATTTTTGGTATATAACTCTGACATCCCAAATATACACAAAACCACAATAATGTAATCTAAAAATGCATCGTTCTTTGAACATGTATTTCCATGTAAATTCAATGATGAAGGAAGTTCGTCGAAACGAACATATCCTGATAGTTATGAGGACTAAGAACAAGAAAATGAAGTTGAGGATGAACCTAGACGTAGCAGAAGAGCTAGGATGAAAATATCTTTTTGTCCAGATTTTCTGACCTACTTACTAGAAGGTGAACCTCGAACTTTCAAAGAAGCGGTGAGCTCTTCAAAAGGACTCTTGTGGAAAGAGGCTATTAAGAACTAAATTGATTCCATTCTACAAAATCAAAATTGGGAACTAGTAGACCTTCTTCTGGGATGTAAACCACTATAGTCCAAATGGATTTGCAAGAGAAAAATGAAAGTGGATGGATCAATTCATAAGTATAAGGCTAGACTTGTAATTAAAGGTTACACTTCCTTTCCATAGCTCATATGGGGTCTTGTCTTCTTTCTTTTGGGGTACCTTATTTAAATGGTAATTGTGAGACAATATAGCTTCACCCCACATGTTCTGAGGAAATCTAGAACTTATTAGTATTGTATTCATCATTTCTTTCAAGGTAAGATTTTTCCATACAGTAACACCGTTTTGCTAAGGGGAATATGCACTACAAGAAAATTGATCTATAGTGACAAAAAATAACAAAGAAATTGTCACTAATTCAATATTGTGACAAAAAAAAGTGTCACTAAAAGTATTTGTGATAGTTGTTTGGTATTTGTCACAAATCATAACTTTTAGTGACACATTATCACTTGACCTTAATTAGTGACAAAATAAAAATTGTCACTAGATTAGTATTTAGTGACAATTAACCATTTGAAGATTTTGTTACAGTACATATTTTTAGTGACAATTTATTGTTTAAAAAGTGTCACTATTTACAAATCTAGTGACAAATAATCATTTTAAAATTATATCACTACAGACAAACTTAGTGACAATTAACAATATGAATATTAAGTCACTATATAGATACTTAGTAACAATTTAATCAATTGTCAAAATTTAATATAAATTAACATTGTATAAAAAAAAATTAAATAACATAAAAATATAACCAAATAAAACATGTCACTCTTTGAATGACATTGAATTCCATAAATAATCATTCCATTAAAAAATATTCAAAAATTAACATAATATCGAATTGATATAAAAGTAATCCAACATCTTTCATAGTTTACTACTACTAAATAACACATGTAAGCTGACTAGTCTAAGTTAACATAAGTGTTAGGTCACACACTATAACTTCCAACCGCATAACTAAAAACTTGAAACTTCTGAGGTCTTGATTATGAAATATTAGAAGCCAATGATCCACTGTCAGTTGTCAGGTAGCTAAAGAATCTTTAGGTTTTGCATGAAAAACCTATATACATGGAGACATGAAGAAAAAAAATAGCGAGAACAAATTAAAGTCACTAAAATAAAACCGATGAAATGCAACAATATTGACAAAACTTAGTACAAGTATAAAATAAATTCTATAAGTTTGATATCCAAGTATAAAACTTATTGGAATTGTTAATCTATTCATCTTCATATAAAGTCCTCTATAATGTCAATCTATTCATCCAACCAAATATCAAATATCTTATTAAGTATTTGAACTCTTTTATCAAACAGTTGGTATGCATATACAAATTGGTTGTTCTGTAAGAATCATTTTATCAAACAGTTAGTATATATATAAACTAAATTGACATATATTGTGAAATTTTAAGAAAAAAACCTATAAATCATGAAATAATAATAATGAGTTCCTTAAAAACTTTGAAAACAAATTAAAGTTAAAAAAACATCCCTAAACATATATATAATTCTACATTAAAAAAAAAAAATCAAACCTTAGTCGAAAACACTTTCAATATATGAAATTCGAATTTGAGATTCCGACCTTGAAAAAACAAATACCATAAAACAAACCCTAAAAAAATAAAATCAAGAGAAAGAGAATCATAAGGGTTTTCTTTCAATGCTGCATCAAACAATTGGTTCTTCTATTCTTCTATAAGAATCATTTTATCAAACTGCTAGTAAGCACATAAACTAATATTGACATATCATGTGGAAATCTAAGAATAAACAACTATAAATCATGAAATAATAATAATAATGGGTTCCTTAAAAAAATTGAAAACAAATTAAAGTTAAAAAAACATCTCTAAATAGATATATACAATTCTACATAAAAAATATAAAAAAAAATCATACCTTATTCAAAGACACTTTCAATATATGAAACTCGAATTTGAGATTCCGATTCTGAATAACAAGTATAAGAAAACCAACCCTAAAAATAAAAAAAATCAAGAGAAGCATACATTTTTATCCGGAAAAATTTTCTCTATAATCTCGGTACTTCTTAGGATGAAACACTATTTCAAAATTAAAAAGTATTTTTAAGGTAAATAAAAAAAAAAGGGAAAAAAAACACAGCATGATTGTGGAATTTTTTTTGTGTGGCTTTTTTTATTTATTTTTTTTTTTTTTAAAGGAAATATTAATTGATTTTTTTTAATGTAAATATTAATTGATTTTGATGCCTTTTAAAAACCTAATTATTTATAAAATAAAATCTTTCTTTCAAAAAGGTAATTTATGACTAATTATATTATATGTCACAAATTATCAAGTTTTGTAGCTAATTGTGACAATTATTTTTTAAAAGTTTTAATTAAACAAAACAAAATGACAAATAGTAAAATTTGTCACAAAATAATGCCAACAATGATACAATCAAAATTTGTCACAAAGAACTGTGTCACTATAGGTCACTTTTTTTTTTTTTTTTGTAAAGCTGGTACAATGGTTTGATGTATGATTCCATGTTGTACATAGAATTCAGCACAAGATGCTTCATACTTACTACCTCAGTCGCTTCTCAATACCTTGATTTTCTTGTTGAGTTGATTCTCAACTTCAATTTTATAGAGACTAAACTTCTCTATAGCTTCATCTTTGCTTTTCAACAAATACACATAGTAGTATTTGGTGCTATCATCGATAAATGTAATAAAATATTTATTGCCACCTCTTATTTGAACAAATTTTAAATCACATATATCTCTATGGATTAAATCAAAGGGTTCAGATTGCCTTTCAATAGTTTGAAATGATGATCTTGTTAGTTTTGCTTCAAAGCAAACTTCACACTTATGTTTGGGATCAATATTAAAAGTAGGAATAAGATTTAAGTTAATTAGTCTACGGAAAGTATCATAATTAGCGTGTCTTAGTCTACAATGCCATAAATTGGAAGACTTAAGCAAATAAACTGAAGCATTTTATTTATTGATAGTTCTTTTAACAACAGATACATTGAGCTTACAAATCCCTTCAGTTACATATCCCCTACCCACATAAGTTCCTTGCTTAGTCAAAACTACTTTGTTAGATGATCGCGCCAAATATGTTGTATATTTCGGCCTATGTCATTTTTTTTGCATTTTAGTATCACTTACGGGCTCTATGTTCGTAATTGTAGGAATTTATCCATTTTTGGCATATATAACGTATCGCAGGACTTTCAGACGAAAATGGGACAAAAAGGGGCTAAAAGTTCGACAAATGGCATTAGAGGCATCAATAGTGCAGGTCAATGCAGGTCCCAACCGCACTTTCATTCAAACTCGGGGCCTGACATCTGAAGACAGGTTAAAGTGCAGGTGAGTGCAGGTCCCACCCGCACTCTCATCCGTACTTCTTCCCAGAACCAAGAACTAATGCTGAAGACCTGATAAAATGTGGGTAAGCGCGGGTCATCCAACCGCACTCTCACCCGTACTCTTGCCCATACTAGAGAGTTGGAAAATCTGAGAAAAGATAAAGTGCGGGTGAGTGCAGGTCATGCATCCAACTGCACTCTCACCCGCACTCTTGCCCTGACTAGAGAGCTGGAGGTCTGAAGGAATCATTATAGTACGGGTGAGTACGGGTCCCTGAACTGCACTCCACCCCCACTGCTTCACACGCCAATGTCGTTTTATAGCAGTTTTGTGACCTATTTTGTAGGGAGTATAAATAGAAAGTGTTTTAATCATTTTTAGGAGCTTTTTGACACTTAGAAACTCTAAAATTGTAACCTAAATCTAGGAATACATTTATTCTCATTTCATACATTTTCTACTCATCTTGAAGGGAACTTGAAGGAAGGAGATGATCTCTAAGGGTTTTTTCTCCATCCTTTCTCTTATTTCCATTATTGTAATGAGTAGGTAAATCTTCTCTAAGGGGTTGATGGATTAATTTGTTTGATGTTGGGCTTTTGTATATAAACACTTTTTCATTTACATTTCTATCTTTCTTTGTTCTACTCATGAGTATGAATGGTTTTCGTTTGATTTACTTGACTTGGATACACTCTCTTTGCAAGTTTCTCTTTGGATTTTGTTTGTGAAGACAATTAAATATACATTTTATTTGGTTGTTTATTGCTTATGCTAATAGATGAGATTCCCAGAATCCCGGCTTGATAACCGCAATCTTCACCTAACCACAAACGGGAGTCCGTCACTATACACCCTAGGATCACTATACACCCTAGGACGACTCTAGTGAAAGGACTAGAATCCTTCTCTACACACCCTAGGTTGGTTACCTTCGTAATCGGTAGAGCCCTTTTTAGACAGCGAGCATTCATAGTAAGGATCTTAAACGACCAACTAACTCTATACACTCTAGGTTAATTGCTCGGGAGGGATCAATCGCTAGTAGGAGGCCCTCTCTATACACCATAGGTTGGCCCTTTGCTAGAGATAGAGAGCCAACTCTATACACCCTAGGTTGGCTATGGTTGTTAATACATACGTATTTTCCTGTTGTATGCAATTGCCACATATTAGCTTTCTAGTCTATCAATTCTTTAGTTTCCATCATATCTATTTATATCCCATTTGCATTCCATTTCTAGTTACTTTTCTAGCGTAATCTTATAGTGTTTTCTCATTCACATTTTCACAACATAAACCATTTACTTTTATTGCATTAATATTACTTAAGTTCCAATTAGTTTTAGCTAATACAATCCTTGTGGACGATACCCCATTTACCGCCATACTTGTGCTACATATCATTTAGGGCTTTGTGAGGTTTTATAAATTGTTTTTAACAATTGAATTTACACATACAAAATACCTTTGTCATTTGATTCAAACACCATCTTGAACCCATGCTGATTTAGCAACGAACTGGACACCAAGCTCTTACGGATTTCAAGTACATACAACACATTGTTCAAGCTCAAGGTTATACTAGAGGTCATCTTGAGAACAACTTGACCATGTCCCTCTACGTCATATGTGGTTGAGTTGCCCATATAAAACTTTTTGCCTTATACAACTTTTCCCCATTCTTCATTGCTTCAAATGTATTGAACATCTCTCTGTTAGAGGATATATGGTGAGTGGCCCCAGTATATAACCACCACTCCTTCGGGTTTGACCCGACCAGGTTTGCTTCTATCACAACTGCAGAAAGATTGATCTATGACACATATTTTGAAATCCTAGCAACCACGTTTGCCTCGTGGTTCTTCTTTTTCCTTGGCAATGACACTTGTCACAGTTGAAGCACTTCCTTTGGAATTTTGGCTTCTTAGAGACTCCTTCTTTTGGACCAAATTTGGATCCTTTCCCACGCTTGTTTATCTTAGATTTGGAACTTTGCCCATGCTCTACAACATTAGTCTTTGCTTCAGGCAGACTAACAACTTTCTTCTCAGACTTCTTGTGATCTTCTTCAATACGAAGCCAGAGGATGAGATCCTTGATCTTCATCTCCTTTCGCTTATGTTTGAGAGATTTCTTGAACTCCTTCTTTGAAGGAGGTAGCTTCTCAATGATAGCAGCCACCTGGAAGGTTTCAATAAAGGTCATCCTTTCAGTATGAATCTCATGCAGAATCACTTGAAGCTTTTGGACTTGACTCATATCTGTCTTGCAGTCCCCCATCTTGTAATCAAGAAATCGGCCCACAACAAACTTTTTGGATCAAGCATCCTCGATCTTGTCTTTCTGGTCTGACGACTCTCACAGTTCTTTGGTTGTTTTCTTTGTATAATATACACTCTAACAGCCCGTTCAGTATGCAGTTTCGGCACATAAAATTCGAATGGTTCCATGCATCAATAGCATTCCATACCTGAACATCTTGCTCTTTACCGCTATTGGGTTTAGGAGTGTCTTCAGTCAGAATCTAGCCAGATTCATCGTGGTTAAATAAAACAGCATCTTCTGCTAGCACTGCTTAAAGTTTAGTCCACTGAACTTATCAGGCTTCTCCATGTGATTCATTGGTAATGAAACTGAATTCATATTGGGGTTTTCTATCGGAACATTCCCTTGACTCAGATACTGGCTTATCACCGGATTTGGCATATTTCTCACGAATGAGCTAATAGTTGGAGTCGTTGTTGCCACACTTGGCAACACAATAGGCACTTCGCCCATAACCAAAGAGTTCACTGCCAAAGTGTCTAATCCCACACTTGGATTAGCATTCAGAGTCTCCAATGGAACACTTGAGTTCATGTTTGATTTATCTACCATAACATCTGAAACAAAAACACAATTGTTTTAGAATCACGAAAACAACAGCACTGATTTCACTTAGTTGATATCAAATAAGTGAATCAATAATTGATTCCAGATTTCACAATAGAAATCACAACCAGTGTCTGGTATTACAGACCTAATTACCCAGTTGAAATCACATTTGATTTCCAAATCAGTGCCTGTGAACAGACCCGATTTGCCAAAATATAAATAAGATAATTAATTGAAGTCAATGTCTTGAAATAGACTCGATTTCCATAGATTAATGTTATGTATTAGCTCGAAACAATGATGTTTGATAAACACAGTGTCTAAACCAAGTTCGTCATAATTTGAATCAAAATCCATAAACCAGAAAGTTTATAGAAGTAAAAGAAAATGATTTTAATAGTAAAAAAAAAAATTGTCTTAAGATTGATGTTTGTAAATAAAAAACAATTTAGTTCGAATCTGGAAGAGATAGAAAGAGAAGAACGAGAAGAGAGAAAATTATGATCCACATTATGTGATTTCAGAATGTGTTTAATGAAGAGTAGACTAGGGTTTATTATAGAAAACCAAATCAAAAGGATTGATATGGAGATAACTTGATTATCAGGTTTTTAATGATAAAGGAAATCAATTAAGAATTAATCTTCAAAAGATCTATTTCTAATTTAGCACCGATTATGTTTTCTTAGTGATCAAGTACGTATCATAATCGAAAACAAAATTAATTCTTTCCTTATCATTTAAAACGTCCGTCTTATGGAAAAATAAATTTAAGATAGTAGCAAAAATTCGGTTGTACTCTCACTATCCAAATTCTTCCAAACTTCTTTTTCACGTAACAATGATGTGCACACTTGATGTGTCTAACAAATGGATTGCTTTAATCAACACAATATTGAATACAATTCACAAGTGAAACAATCAATAAAAGATATGGAAGATAATGAAATATAAAACGAAACTTGACACAGGTATTTTTACGTGGTAAAACCTCCTAAGAGGAAACATCCACAGGTTGAATCCACAATCATTGGCAATCAATTCACTATGATGAAAAGGAGATACACACTCAAGGCAATATACACATGATATACTCCCTAAGCTATCAACTCCTAGTCTACCCTTGGGCCTAGTGAGTCACTTTGCCACAACTTTCTAACTAAGACAAATCGCTTGCCTCTAGAAAGCCACTCCCTAACAGAGACTATCCTTAAGTCTCTAGGAAAATTTCCTTGCTTAGTTAATACGAGCCCCTTACTTTTAACTAAGACTTCCTTGCTTGGTTAACTGGACCTCACGTCCTAACCAAGACTTCTCTAGGACTTACTTAGAGGCCTCACACTTCTTAGCCAAGACTTCCCTTGCTTGAACTTACTTATAGCCTTACACTCCTAGCAAAGACTTTACTTGCACTATGTTGAAGAATCACTCAACAACAAGAGACTTCACACCTTTTGCAAGACAAACGATTTAGGTGATGCAAATGATGCAAACGATGCAAACACAATCAAATGGAGAAAGTTGATCACACAAGCTCTATGAACATGTAAGATATAACTAGAATATGATTTTAACACTCAATCACAAAGTTATTGTTAGTAGGAAAATGTCAATGTGGTTAAATTCCTATTAACATGATATATCTATTGAGATGGAAAAATAACACTGTTTTATTGATTACTCAAGATACAGTACATGATACCAGAGAAATTATACATAGTCAAAATACAATGGGGATTTCTTTGGAAGGCTTAAGTAGGCATTTTTTTGACTTGGTAGGCGGTGGTGATCTTATGATCACGTGCTAGTCGATAAGTGGAAAGAAAGTTGTAAGGTGCAAGTCGAAAGTCTGATTTTCGATCCCCTCTCAGTTGAGAGTTTTGAATTATTTATAAGCCCCTATGCTTGCTCCTTACTTTGATCAATCAATCAGAAATTTAGGCGAGCAATTGAGCAATCAATGGGACGTTGATTTAGGCAAGGGAATGGATCATATAGTTAAGTGATTTTATTTCTTTCTTGGGCAATTCTTGATAGAGTTGACTAATCTCGTTCAAAATGGAGTTTTAAAGGTGGTAGGAGAAGTCAACTTTCCTTGCATTTCAATGTCGATGTATACTACCTTACCTGTAACATGATTCTAGTTCTTTTGTGTTCTCGATAGTCTTCTCTTCACCTCGATCTTCTTCTACCTTGTAGACTGGTGATAAAGGTAGTTGGGGTATCCAGGTACCCTATATCTTTATTAGGCAATGGTGCCGACATTCTTTAAGTATCGAGGTGCCGGGGTACCGGGATACCGGATAGTAGCAGGATTCCGGGATACCACAGTAGTGGGGTCCTTAGGACTTTGACTTCGCTGTTTTTAGGTACTTAGGGGTCTAAATGGGTTTGATCTTGATCCAGATTTACAGAAGGTGTACCAACACATACTGGTCTGGCTTCTTCACGGGGTAGTAGGGTACTTTTCGTTTCGTCCTACTACTTCAAACAATCTTGGCTTGGGTGGAAAATTCTTATTTGAACTCCTACCATTTTAGGCGTTTAACAGTTATCTAGAAATCCAAGTATGTGAATCAATAAGAACTAGATTAGAATATTCAATATTGCAATCAATCCTAGTTTTTAGATCATGAAATCAAAACCTAGAAATCAACAATCAAGCTCATCATAAAATATTTCTAGAATCAATTTCATGTGAAGCAAGTTAAGCTTTGAAATATGTTCAATCTAAATTGCAAAAAGCTATAACTCAAAAATCATTCAAACAAGTCTAAAATAGGATCAATATCATTCTAAAATTTTTTCACCAATCAAGAAATAAGATCTATCAAGTTAATCACAAGAAAAATAGAGAGACGATGATTCAAATAGAAAAGATGAACCACATACTGAAGATCAGATTGCTGCGAATAATGTGGACATATTTTGACTTTGAAAATGTTTAGAACTTGTTCCTTTCTTCAAGACCAATGATTTTAATTTTTGAATCACTTAATTCGGCATTGAAATGAGAGAGTTATGATAAAAACAATTTTCCAAAAGTTGTGAGAGATTCTACACGGGATTCAAATTATATAGGGAGTGAAACCAATTGGAGAAGATGAAAGGTAAAAGGGTAAAAGAGCCACCACCTCTTATGCTTCCCGTGAAGACGCGTGGCCACCACGGGGAGGTAGAGAGGTGTCTCTCCCGTGGTGGCCACGCATCTCCACGGGAGAGACATGGTTGGCCCTTCGCCACCTCTCTTCTTCTTTGCTCCCTTCGTGCACCTCTCACATTCTTTGGCCTTTTTTCGGCCTGAGAACTCTGAATTCGAATATGCTTTTGGATTATGAACTATAACTCAATTATGCACAAGGAAGACCATGAAACTTTGACCAACGGTTATGAATTCAACTCGATACATGATGACGAAGACAGTGCATTATAAGAGAATGTAAAGTAACGTAACTTCCTCGTTTGAACTCAAAATCTAATGAGTGAGTAACCGAATTGATCGAAACTCAATAAGGAATACTATGAGTACATATTCAAGTTCAAAACAATAAAACCCAAACAAATAAACATAAGATCACACAAGTATATCATTTCCTAGAGATAGTCCTAAAATATGCAATTCTACAAAGTTTGCCAAATTGAGACTAATGCATGTGCATACTTCAATAAGTGTTTGTATGTGTTATTACCAAATGAGCACAATGATGCAGGGACACATATGAATGCAATGTATGTGTGTGCGTTTTGCTAAACGATATATGGACACACATGTTTGAATTGTGTGTGTATGCGCTTACGCCTTGCAAGAGGAAGAAGTACCATGATACCTTAGCATCCAAGTAAGTGCATTTCCTCTTGAAGACGAAGTTCGCATGAGAAGTTGCTTTTCTCTTTTGAAGCTCCTTTCAACTAAGAACACCTAAGCAACTAACCATTACAAATAAAGAGAGTTTTGCAATGAAATCAATCCAATACAAATCTAAAACCTTACATGGATAGACCTTTCCTAAACAGAACAAAAGCAGTAATATCCACTTATGCTTTGATGATTAAGTTCCCAACGAAATTCGGTATATGTGTGGTAAAAGGGTCTCAAGAGATGGCTTGAAGGGCAAACCTTACGGTGTATGGGGACAGGATAAAGAATGATAAGCATCAAGTGTGCGTGACTGAAGGCAAGCCCTAGTCGGGGAAGAGAAAGAGCTTAGACAGATGCCTCGACTTAGACAAGTCTTTAGAGTCAAATTCGGCTCAATTGGTTTTAGTTTGATTTTAATTAAGGTTTTTAGATGATTTTGTTTGGCATTTTAGATATTGTTTGTCTTTTTTTTTTTTCATTGTTTCTAGTTTCTTGAATTTGTAAATTCGCAGTTTAATCAATAAAGTTTCATAAGATTCGGAATCAAAAATCCAAGAACAGTGTTCAAATTTAAATCATCTGTGTTATCAAAGATAAACTCACAATGCTAACACCCTCAATGGTGGGTGAAATTGCTCAAGAAGCTGAGAAGTTGGTGTAGATTCGGCGCACCTGCTAATTGACTAGGTTCATATAAATAATTATCAGTAATCTGACCACCCAATGATGCCGGTTCAATAAAAAAAATCACTCAGGTATGCCATCAGGAAAGGCAAAGTAAGATGCGTTAGGTTGTGTTGATGTATGTAGATACATCACCAATGATTCAGCAAACCCTTGTAACAAACAAATTCGGGAGACGTCCTTAGTGACTTGTATACACGGGAAAATAGGTTAAAATGGGACAAGGATCCCAGAAAACTGCTTGATGAAGATCAACACAGCCAGAAATTAGTTCGAGCAAAGAGTTGGAACGATAAGTAAGACTGGATAAACTCATTTTTGAAACAAGGATAAAAGTTGGGTGATCAGACTAAGACGCCCCTACCAAAGCCGAGCAAGGATTCAAGCGTTAGTAAGAACCGCTCTAAGGCGGATCCACGCGAAGCTGATCCAAAAGCTCAAGGATCGGGGTTAATGGAAACATCAATTCATTAAACACGATCAGAATTCACAGTTGATAATTTACTCAAAAGAAGCCAGATAAGTGAAATCGCGAAGATAAAAGAATCTTTCATTCATATGTATGAAAAAAGGAAGAGTCTTAAGTGGCTGAGTACAGTTAAGAAAGACCATATGTAGGTCAAATAAAAAAAATGGAATCTAGAGGTTGGAGACTGATCTTCACTTGTAGGCCATCGACGTTGGATTTTGTTGCAATCACCCTTGTTAGGCATCACCTCGCATTCCCTTAGCAAACTCTCTCCTGAAGACAATAGTATCATATCTGTTTCATCCCTTATATAAGGGATGTTGTCCTCGCTTGGCACATGGCCAACATTAGACTTTTCGTTGCTAATGCTACTCTTCTCACTCGGGTGAACTGTGGAAAAGGGTTCTCTATGAGGGTATTTCAAGGTGCATGGGATATGTCTCTTTGCCTACGCTTTGGCAATAAGTATGTCACTCCATCATCTAAGCTTGAAGAGCCGCTAGAGACTTGTCCATATGCTTGCTAATTGACATAATCCAAAGGTCTTTAGCCTTTTTGGTCGCCTTATTTTTTGCCTTGAAAAATTCTCTAGAGAAAATAAGCCTCGTTGAAATTCATGAAGAAGAAGGGCATCGTAAGCAAGTGACCTCTTAAAACAATCCATGTACTAAACCTCTAACTTCAATCTGGCTTTTTTTGAAAGCACCTCCATGGTGATTGACTAACAACTTAAATCTTTGGCCATTCATTCATAAGCCAACTTGGCATCTGTAGCTTTCTTTTCAGCTTGAAGCATGAGCTTTTGCATCATAGTTAAGAGGTCTTTTGCGGACTTAGCCCCCTCCTTAGCAACCGAAGCCCTTTATTCAAATTCAACCTAAGTAGCGAGATATTTATCTATAAAATCATGGTTTACCTCGAGTTTTTTTTTTATTTTTTTTACACTCTCACTTGGTTTGGGTTTGAGTCTACTCACCTTCCTTAAGCAACACCTCTAGACGCCTAATCTTTTCAGCCTGAATGCAATTCGTATGGAAAGCGTCGACCAACTCGGAAATCATTTGCAAAAAGGTTTGAAGTCAAGTAGGTGTAGCATGCCAAAAACTTAAAATAGAGAAAGAGAAAAGAAGACTTATGTAAGCATTGCTGTTATAGAAATTGTCGAGCCTTTCGAAGAAGCTGCCAATCCTCAAGCGGCTCTAGTGGTCTTCCATGATCTAGGCTTGCCTAGTCGCCTTAGCTCTTAGCATTTTGCAAGGGGCAGGGGGTCTGCCCAGCAAATCAAAGGTGGCACTCGGGCCCGCCACAATTGATTAAGGGTCGGGAGGAACATTGAAGGCTGCAACAGGGTGGAGTATGAAGGCTTACCTTGCACAGGCTTTTATGTAATCCAGTTGAGAGAAATCGCACACGAGATAGTTCTATAAACTATCATAAATGATATGACGTGTGAGTTTATTTTCCATAAGTGCACGGATCGTTACGATTGCGTAGCAGAAAGTACGATTCGTTCCCACAGGGAGGAATGTACACTTAAGCTAGTTCTACGTCTTATATATAGTATATATAATATATTTACAATGTATTTACACTATAAACACTAATTACAAGCATGTAAAATAAAGGGAGGATGATTGCAAGTAAGCATTTAACTAGCGAATGACTAAGATTAAACTAAGATGACAATTATCTAAATTACACTAAGTTACACTAAGTTACACTAAATCCAACTACAATTAACTAAATTAACATTAACTAACTAAATTAACTAAACTCATGCATGGTCATGCAAGAGTGAGGATTGGATATGAAGGTGCTAGGAATTAATGTTTACGTTTGGTTCACCATTTTTTTTTTCTTTAAGATAATAAAAAAATATCATAGATAATATTACAAGTACACTAAATCCAAACATCAATTATTTAGTTACACATATAATAACAAACTAAAGGAAATAAGAGAGAAATGGAGACAACTCAATATCTTGGTGAAGTCTTTACAAAAGACAAGCTCCTATTGCTCTCCTCAAGCTTGAAATCAACATGCAACCAAAGTCAACTACAAGCTAAGGTGAGATGAGTGTTCTTTGGAGAGGTTCTAAGTTATTCTAAGCTAATCTAGGTATTTCTAGGTTTTTTTTGGATATTAGGGATTGTGGTTAAGTTGGCAAAAGAGAAGTATTTATACTAGGGAAGGTTTTAGGCAAGGTTTGGACATGAAAGTACATCAATCTCCTCTGAAATCGACCATCTCATGGATTCATTCCCCTACTCTCGCGGGTTCATTCCCACCGGTGGAACTAGCAGCAAAATATGGAAGTTGGTGTGAGTTCAGTCCTTCTGCTTCGCGGGTTCCTTCTTCTTGGCATGAAACCGCGGAGATTCCGCATGTATGGACACTCTGGTTTGCGTGAAAGAAGATACTGGACCAAGCTTACAAGCTTCGTTTTCCATGGAGTTTGGAGGACTTGGAAGAGAGGGAAAATTTGTGCATGGAGGCTTGAAAATGGGTCCTTTGTGACCTGAGGGAGTTTGGCCGTCGATGTGGGCGGAGAACCGCCGAAAAAACCACCGAAAACTGACTGAAAAATGACCGATTCAAAGTCGGGTCTATTGCCGGTTCAGGTCAGGTCACAGGCAAATGGGTTAACCCGGTTGCTAAAAAAGACGACATGACGTCATGCATGAGCAAGCACTCCCCAAAACGATGTCGTCCTACGTGATATAGCTGTTGCACGCTGTGCTTTGGCTAGACAATTACCATTTGCACCCTTGACTTCTCCCTTATTCACAGAATAATCAATATATTCCCGAATATTGAACTTTAGCCCCTGATTTCGGCAGAATTACAACAATGCCCCTGGATTCCTCTATTCACCTGAAACACTTATTTATATCATTAAATACCCGGTTTTTCCCAAGAAACAAGCACAAAATAATAGGAAATAGGGGCATAAAAGTGGTACTTTTATGGCATGATAAAAATCTGATTCTTAAACTAGCCTTTCTTTTCAGACCACTTTGTCAAGTTCCTCAATGGGTTTTTCGAGGATTTCGGGTTGGTTTATCATCTCGGAAATTGCGCATTCTACTGTATTTGATGGATTATCCATAGTTACTGCCATTATTTCCAGCAAATTGTATGATAACATAATCATGAATCAAGTAATAAGATGATTATTCAAAAAAGAAAATTTTAATATAGTACGAAAACTTGATCATTACTTTACTCAATAAAATATATTGGCCCGAAGTTATACATATAAATGATTCGATTTATCTCATGCATTACATAAGACATATATTTCAATGGTACAAACGTGTCACGTCATTTGTACCTCCATACCTCATTTTCGAATATTTTCTTATGGGTTCAGTTACTATATAGGTATTATATAGTTGTTTGGCTTAGTTTCTAGACATTGAATTTCAATCCAATGGTCTAAAAAAAATCAAAGATTTGAAAATTGAGAGGGGGGGGGGGGTGTATTCAATTAGGATTGTTAAGGATACTTAAAGACATTATAAATCCTGGTGTATTCAATTCGGACATTTAAAGACTTTAAAAGAGTCTATATTAATCAAGTGGTATTTAATTCAGATTTCTATGGACTTTTAAATAATCTTTCTAAATCTAGGTGTATTGAATTGAGATTTTAAAAATGTCTACAAGAATTAATATGTATTCAATTAAGACTAAAATTAAAAGATTTTCTTATGTTACGGATTTTGATGGATTTTGGTGGACTTGATGGTGAGAGATATAAATATCAAACGCCATAACATGTCCAACCTTCTCCCCAAAGATTTTGGTGGACTTTACTCTCTCTCTCTCTCTCTCTCTCTCTCTCTCTCAAAACATAAACATATATACAATTCATTGTCGTGACTTATTTTACTTTTTTTAAGCTGAAAAAAAAAATAGAAATTTAAAATTCAGTAGTTATGTATCCGAAGGCAAATATATATATATATATATATATATATGTGAACACTGTGAAAAAATGAATAGCCAAATTGATATTCATTCTCTATTCATTTCACTTTTATTTTGACCATTTGAAAATTATCTTCAATGGTACATTGGTACACGATGGTTGTGTATCATTCAATGATACATTATGGTTCTTAAGATTATTCTTCAAGACGATTGTCCCTTCGTAGATACCGGTGTGATTGAGAAAAATCTATATTCAGAGATTTTTGTTAGTATTGCAAATTTTATTAATGGATTATATTGGTTGAGTGTATAGATTGTGTTATTTGGCCATATAGTGTTATGATTCTCCATCTATATAGAAATTAGGAAAACAAATCCATAAAAGTCCATAGATGTCTAAACAAATTTACAAAAGTTTGAGATAGATGTCTAAACAAATACATAAAAGTCTTAGATAGATGTCTAAACAAATCAACGAAAGTCCATTTGGATTTATAAAAGCCCATAGAAATCTATGAAAATTTGTCACCTAAAAAATGTCTTTAAATGTCTACAAGAATTCTAATTGAATACACATTCCTAAAACTAAAAGAAATTAATTGTCTCTCACATAACTACGAAGCAACTATACAGGTCATGTATAATAGTTAAATAATTTCCGTATTGTTTGCAATTATAAAAGAGAGAGGGAGGGAGAGAGAGAGAGAGAGAGAGAGAGAGAGAGGGTTCTACCGTAATATGAGCATTGATCTCGTTTGTTGACAGCAGAGGGTTACTTGCACCATCTTTCATGGTGATGAAAACATCAAGCAAATCTTCAATTTCCTTATTGAATCCAATCCTCCATTGTCGAATCCTATCTTCGATTATGGGTTTGTGATGCTTGTCTATGATTTCAACAACTTTCTTCATGGCCTTTTCACGACCATCCAAATCAAGTTTCCATCTAAAACATGGAACAAAATTAGAAGAACAAAACGAAAAAAGATAATGAAGAATTTTGAAAATTGCATACACATGCCCTTCTTCCTCCAAACTAGGCCCTCTATACTTCGATCCGTCCTCAAAAAACCATTTATTAAACACCATTTTCCTTATCAAATTCCCCGTAATAATGTTGAGTAGCCATTCTCACATTCAACAACCCACCAAGTATGATTTGATTATACACATAATGAACCAGATGATCAGCCTCTTCAATCATTTTTGCATAAAACCACCGATGTTTCACCAGAGAAAACACCTCTGTAGTGAGAATTCTTCTCATTTTCTTCCAATGTTCTCTAGAGGGTACAATGGCAGTTGTTAAGTAACCTCTTGTAGTCATCTCCATGGACATGCTCATCGGTCTTGAAGCAAAAATAGCGTCCTGTTTTCTTGAGATCTCTTTGTTGATTTCGGGATAAGATACCGCGATGACATGCACATTACCAAGATGGATACAAGTGTTTTCCGTGTTCATTGCCTTCATGAACTTATGTATCCATCTAAAAATTGGCTTGTTTTTTAGCAATTCCCGGAGGTTTCCAACAATTGGCCAAGGTGTTGGTCCCGGAGGTAGTGGATATTTCTTGGATTTGAAAAATTAGACGTAAAGAAAAGAAATTTCAACGAGAAGAATTGTAGGTAAAAAGATGACATGGAGGTTGGTAGAGTACTTCATTTGATTGACTAGTTTTGATTGAAGTACTCTATTTGATTATTTTGGAACTTGAACATATAATGTGCCGCCACTCGCCTTTGGGTAAGTGATCGGACTATTTTATATCTATTTGAGGTCCCCCATTTTCGATCGTTTATCTCGTTTTCGAGCATATTTTTGTATATAATGTTTTGTTTGAGCCTTGTGTAGGTCTATATTCCCTACAATAAGGTTTTGAGCTTAACAATTAGTTTGGGAGGTAAAATGAGCCAAAAATCGCTGAAATTGTATATGCTTGTGCAGAACACTCAATTTTTGGAAGGTCATATCTTCTTACTCAGATCAAATCACAATGATTTCTTTATATATTCGGAAAGTCCCGAAAGTCTAGTTTCCAGAACATTTTACTAATTGCGATTCCAAGCTTTCTACAGGAAGTTATGCCCATTTTCGTAAGGGTGCACAATGCCGAAATGTCAAAACAGTTACTTCAATCGGCGGCCTGGCTGCCGATTGAAACCATCGATTGCCTCCAGAGAGTTGTTTTTTTCCCGAAAATTGAAGGACAATTTTGTCCTTTCACCCAGCTTTCAGCCCTAACCTCCCAACACTATATAAAGACCATTTTGCCTCTTCTCTCCACAGAATCCACACATCACACTTCTTTTTCTTCATCTTCTTCCACACCAAAAGAGAGAGAGAGAAGCTTTCAAGGGCATCCATGAAGGTTTTTCCTCCATGGATGCCTATCATTTCATCTTTTACCCATCCTCCACCACATTTAGGAGTAGATTGCATAGAGATAGGAGTGGGCTTTGGCCAATTTCGAGCTAGCAAAAGAAGGAGCTCTTAGAGGAGGTTTTCTTCAAGGGTTTTATCTATTTCTCACTCTCTATGTATTTCTTGTTTTCTTGAATGTGTAATCCCCACTTGGGAATATTTGTAAACCTATTTTGTGCTCAATATATGTGATGGTTGTTTTTATATCTAATTTGTGTTTTGATTCATTCTTGATTGTTACTGAATATATCTATTTTCTTGAAATGCATGTTTATGGATGATTGAAAATTAATATGTATTCATGGATGGGATTAGGAGTAGATTAATGTAATTTAGGAGTACTTGTAATCAAATATCCCATTTTGTGATTGTATGCTGATGGAAGGTCGAAATTAACTTGTATGGATGAGTTTGAGTGACATAGTGTTAGGATTGTGCATTTGGAGGGACTCTCTGGGCATAATCTTGGCTAATTAGCTAGGAAGAATGGATGAACCTATTAATTGCCATATTATATTAGATTTGGTTCTATGTTTTTGTTAACAATTGGACTTCAGCTATTTCTCACGCTAGAGACTCTAGGTGAGTCATGGTTGGAGTTATAATTATTGGCCTTAGACTATTTCTCACGCTAGGGACTCTGGGTGAGTTATGGTTGGAGATACAATCACTCTTTCCATATTCATTGTACCTAACGTTGCCATTTTACATTACCGTGTTAATATTGGGACTCAATTTAGCATCGGTATGTAGAATGTGTTCACAAATGTTGGTTGCGGTTTCGTGTTTGAGAGGCTCTCAGCACACTCTTCAACCGTTAGCTCTATTAATGGGTATAAATTGGATTGAGGCAAGAACGAACCCTTAACTAAAATTGGATGTGCTTATTGCCTAACAACCAACTATTTGTGCACTTATGTATGGTGAACTTGTTGAACCTTGTGTGACAATTTTCATGCATCTCTCATATCCACCATTTTATTTATCACTTTAAACACCATTCTCACCCTTCCATATTCTCTTTGTTTTTATTTATTTTCATTTCCATTCTCTGCACACACACACACCGCATTGTACATACATTTCACACACACCATTCTCACCTTTCCGCATTCTATTTACATGCTTACAATAATCACTAGAACTTGAAAAGGTTGACAAATCACACCTCCTTGCGGAACGATACCCTCGGTTGCTGCTTTACTAGTCTTTTGCTAGTTTAGAGCACATTGCATAGGAAACCCCTTTTTACATAGAAACAATCTTTTGATCCTCGCGATTTCTTAACGATGGAAAAATCGGAGTATCAGTAGGGAGATGAGCGGGACCATGCCTATCGAACACTAGGACTCTTGTGTTAGGCTCAGCTTCGTTGGCATAGGAAGCGAGGTTGGGAGTCTGAGCAACGGTTCCAGACATGTTTCATTAGATTCCCTCTACGAATACAATGACTTGGAACTTGAATGGGTTTTGAGAGGTAAGGCTAGGGAATGGATTCGAAGCTGGCATGACCGGGGCCAGTTGTGACAGGGGCGACACCGACGATGCCTCAAAGCAAGGCCAGTCGGGCTGAGTCAGTGCATTCTCTCTTGCCCTCGTCTCTTGGATGGAGATGTAAGAGTAGGGACCTGAAGGGTTAGGTTATCCCTGGAAGGATCTCAACCTCATTTCTCAAAATCTTACAATAAGGATGTTAATATGAACATGAAAGTAAACCATCGTTGTATAGTGATTTCTTCCCACGGACGACACTAAAATGTAATCCTAAAAATTTTGTGGTAATTTCTTAGATAACACCTAGACTGGACGGAGTGGTACTCTAAGATCGGAGGGCCCTAGACGTGGCCTGATGAGCCGGGTCATTGTTTTAGGCACGACATGTGTACCGGGCTCAGATGTGAGTAGCAAGACCACCGATTATATAGACCGGGCTACGTCAGTGGTTAACCAGAACCGGTTCCCAAGAATCACTACAAAAAAGGGCTATTGGGACGTTTTTTTACGTCACAATAGCCCAAAAAACGTCTCAATAGGTCTATTGGGACGAATAAAAAACGTCTCAAATTTCGTCGCCTCAGGTGGGTCGCAATAGGTTCTTTGGGACGAAAATTGAAATTCGTCCCTTAAAACTACCTATAGGGACGAATTTCAATTTCATCCCAATTGATAATGTATAGGGACGAAATTATATATAAAAAAAAAAATTTGTTGCCTGACCAGGCCACTCACACATGCACACACTCAGGCCACTCACACATGCACACACCCACCACCCTACCTTCACACACACACACACAAATAACACAATTGTAAATTGTGTGTCCTCACAGAGTGTAAAACCCTGTACACACACATCCACCCACACCCGCTTATCCACTGTGCTGCTCTAATGCATGTGATAATAAAAACAAAATTTTATATATAGGCTCTACTTGTTATTAAATTTTTATTGATTATTTTTCAATCAAAATTTTATTTGTAGATCGATTCTATTAATTAAAATTTTATTTTTATATGATAAACAAATTGATATTTAAAAAAATTATTATAACATTTAATTAAACTATTTTTAAAAAATAACATATTGTCAGATCAAAGAGTCAATCGTTAGTTGTACAAGGAATTAGATATGACCCCAGTTCCGGTTCTCAATTCGGAACCAGTGGTTTCAATTTTTGATTTGGAACCAACGGTTTCGGTTTTCGATTTAGAACCAGCTATTTCAGTTTTCAATTCGGAACCAAAGGTTTCAATTCCAGTTCCGACGGTTCATTTTTTATTTTATTTTTAAATAATAGAAAACCTCTCATGACTAATATTTATTGATCCTTATAAAGAACTTATTGGGAAGAAACAAAATTCATCTTGATAGAGAACCACTTTAGACGAACAAAATAATCCATATTGCATCATTTTCTAATTTATATGGTAATTTAATTATTAATCCATCTTTAAGGAAAAAACTTCAAAAAAATATCAAGAATTTTCAACAAAATTAATTAATTATTATAATTTTAAATAAAAAGAAAGCCTATTGGGACGAAATAATTTCGTCCCAATAGGCAGTCTATTGTGACGAATTTTGTATTTCGTCCCAACAGAAGGTCTATTGGGACGAAAACAATTTGTCCCTAAAGGTCAATAAAATTAATTAATTATTATAATTTTAAATTAAAAAAAAAAACCTATGGGGATGAAATAAATTCGTCCCAATAGGCTGTCTATTGGGACGAATTATGTATTTCATCCCAATAAACATCCTATTGGGACAAAACCAATTCGTCCCTAAAGGTTAACAAAATTAATTCATTACTATAATTTTAAATAAAAAGAAAACATATTGGGATGAAATAAATTCGTCCCAATAGGCAGTCTATTAGGACGAATTATGTATTTCGTCCCAATAAATCTCCTATTGGGACGAAAGTAATTCGTCCCTAAAAGTCAATAAAATTAATTAATTAATATAATTTTAATTATAAACAAAACCTATTAGGACGAAATAAATTCGTTCCAATAAACAGTCTATTGGGTCGAATTTTGTATTTCGTCCCAATATAAGATATATTGGGACAAAATAAAAAATTAGTCCCAATAGACAACCTATTGCAACAAAAAAAAAACGTCCCAATAGGCCATTTTTCTTATAGTGAATGCTGGTACCGGTTGTGACTGAGGCTAGTCACGACACAAACTGAACTATATCAACAAGAAGATAACTCATATGAGAGTGAATAGTTCATGATTCTCATTTATTCAAACAGATTAAAACTTTGGTTGGGGGACTTGTAGGTTGCTCTCTTTCTCCATCTCTCACAATGTGGGTTTCAATCGAGGAAAACAGTCGTTCTATAGTAGGGAGTTAAAACATTTAAGCTTCAAGCTTGAGACTAGTCACTCTATAGTAGCAAGATATCGTCTTTGTCTCTTAAAAGTCTAGCAATTGACTCTTCTTGAGTTGAGGTATTTATAGAGTGTCATGGATGTGGTAGATGAGGCGGATCTTCCTACGTAGGAGTCCTTGAAGTGATCATCACCACTCCTTTGCTTTGGGCCCACCGTGGCACACATCCTGGAGGGTCGTGATTACTCCAGCTGTGCCCTAAGGCTGACCTGGTGGTCGAGTAGGTAGGTGGGAGACCTGTCTTTTAGACGGGATAACTGTCAGGAAATCCCTACCATTTATCTATATCGGGCATAGGCGTGACACACGCCCGGGTCGTCTAAATTGGTCCCATATATGCTTTAGTGTCTATGTGGTTGCTTCGTAGGTGGTTGTGGCGCTTTCCTCAATTATGGTTGGCTAAAGGCACTTGAGCTAGTTAGACAGGTCGCTTTCACAAGTGGAGCTCACTGGGGGGACAATGCTAGTGTTTGTCACGTAACCACTGTTAGGCACTTCTTCCCATTGTTTCCCCTTTCTACCTAGGTGTTTTTTGCATCCCCTCTATCTGCTAGAACTCATTTTCCTTATTTGGTGATGATTCAGGTTGACCTTTGGTAGGGCTGATCTGGACCACCATCGGGTCGTTAGTGTTGGTCGATGAAGTGTGATCAAGACTGTTGATTCTCTATCTTTCCTTTCCATTGTCAATTGAGTAGAGTTAATGCCCACTTACCCTTGTCCTATACTAGGTTTCTTCCTTAGTTGGGTTAGTTCTTCAGCTAGGGCTTGCATCAACCCGTCACGGGTTTGCTGGTGACCTTTGGTGGTGATTCTAGATTGTTATGTAGTATTTAGTGCGCCTTAATCTTCCCAGAAGACTTTGGATAGCTTAGGCGACCCTCATTTGGTTTGGTATGGTATGGCGGATCAGATCATTATGGAGTAATAACTATTCCCGGTTGTACCTGGGGTCCTAGTGCTTAGGAATCAATGTTTGAGGGCAGAGTGGGGTGACACTAGATCCTGCTGCTTTGGGACGAGGGCGGTCCTGGTTGTATTAGGAATTAGGTACTATTTTTAGGGACAATTGGAGGGTGGACAGGGCCGAACTAATCCCGGTTGTATCGGGATTGAGGCAAACCTAGATGGACCGAGAAATCCTGCTTCATCTTTAGCTCTGTCGCGATATGCCGGGGAAAGTACTCCCTTGATTCTTTTTGTCATTTTTGGCGGTTAACAATTTATATCAGTTCCACAACTATCAACTATTAGGTTCACATACTTCTGTTTAGTCAAAGTCCTTAAACTTAATCAATGACTCATAAGTCTTATCTTAATCTTAAAAGTTCAATTCGGTCCTGAGGAGAGAAAAACTATATATATATATATAGTTAACTTCATCAGTGTATTGGATGTGGACCATTAGATTTACATACTTTAACTTAAAAGTGTATGCACTTGTTAAAGCTGCTCTATAATCAGTGGTCCACATGCATTGGTACCAATATAGTTACATCAAGACGCACTGAGTAGAACGAGACCGTGTATATATATATATATATATAGCTTTTCTCTGTTCAGGACGAAATGATTTTATTTATATCATTTCACAACTATCAGCCATTAAATTCATATACTTCAACTTAGTCAAAATCTTCTTAAACTTAATTAATGACTCACAAGTCTCGTCCTAATCTTATATAGTTTTTCTCTCCATATGACAAACTGATTTTATTTTTATCAGTTCCATAACTATCAACCATTATATTCACATACTTCAAATATATATACATATCGGAGTTATAACATTTGAATTTCTCTTACATTTGAAACCCAAAATACCAAATAGTTCGAATTCATAGCTAATAACATTGAGAATTGGTCCTTACGATCAGGATGGAAGGAAGCAAACCGCCAATGGGTCAAGGAAAGTTGAGAGTGGGAGATGGTAGTCTGCTTGGACTACCCAATACACTTGAACATACGAAACACAAGACCGGACCCGATCCAAACATACAATTCTTGTATAGTTGTATATATAAAAGATATATTGATGGATTTTTTTAGTTTAATTTCCCTTTTTAAAATTAGTTTATTAATTCAACATGGGTGGGGGAAGAAATCAAAAAACACCTTTTTGCTTTGCATGAAAAGAAATCAATAGAAGATTTTTTAAAGATATTTCTTAACAACTCCCTTGATTATTTGATACTTAATCATTGTAATGTTTATTTTTTACATAAATAATAAACGAAGAATACATAAATTAAGCAATCTTGATTGATAATTCTCAAACCGAATATATTTTACATATATATATATATATATATTTATATATTTATATATTTAAGATATATTGAAGGATTTGTTTTAGTCAATTTCCCTTTTAAAAATTAGTTTATAATTAATTCAACATGGAGTGGGGGAAGAAATCAAAAAACACCATTTTGCTGTGCATGGAAAGAAATCAATAGAAGATATTGTAAGGATATGCTCTTAATAACTACACTTAATTATTTGATATACTTATCAATGTAATATAAACAAATGGATTTGGTCTTAAGACAAAGATAATGGTTGATTGGTTGGCACTTGTCACTTGGCAACCAGTCAGGCAAATAAGTCATAAGCAGCTTGTAAAAAAGCACTTGGAAGAGAAGAGAAGAAGAGGTTGAACATTAATTAATTTGATTAAAATAAAAAAAAAAAAAAAAAAAGCGTGCAATGCAACTTTTGGGTTTAAATGAGAGGAAATCGAGAGAAGATCGAGCGGAGATATGCCTCTACCCAATAACTGCTTTGGTGGCTAATTTGCTTCATTATGCGTCTTAATTAATTTTTTTTAATTTATATCAACTTTTTGATTCTATTTTTTTTTTTTTCTCAATTACCAAAAACATGCCCTCCTCTCTCTCTCTCTCTCTCTATATATATATATATATATATTATATGTATGTCAAAAGCATTAAAATGTTGGAGATTTGCTTCATTTCCAACCTTTCCTTCTTCTCTTTAGATATTGACCGGGTATAATAGGTTTAATCCAGGACACCTGCAACTGCAAAGCCACCCTTTTGGGTGTTTTTTCATGAGTTTTATGAGGTCAGTTTTCTACTTCTTTTCTCATATGCTATCTTCTTTTTTTATTTGTAGCATTTTTCAGTTTTTGTGTGATAGTTTTATGTCAGTATTAATTCGCACTGAAGAACTTGTGATATTATCTCCTCTTATCTGTCATTTCTGTTTGTTTTCCTAGAAAAATAAAACAAGGAAATATAATGAAAACATAAACAAAATCGGTTGTGTTTTCAATCTTTTTTTTTTTTTTTTTTTTTTTTGTATATAACCATATTTTTTCCAAATTTTTTTTTTTATTAAAAATTCTTCCTTCAAAACTTGGTATTTTCTATTTTCGTAATACTTTTGTACTTTAAAGATGAAAAGAGAAGACATTGGTTTTGGTAATGGTGTTTCTAAGTTTCTAATGTGTCTTGAAATTGGAAATTAACAAATGATATGAGCATTGAAATTCTCCATCTCTCCAACTTTCCAGAAAATTTTAGAGATTTTGTATAACAGCTAGCTAAATCCTACTCTTATTATATATAACGTATTTCTTCTTTATTATTCTTTCGTTTTAACCTCACCATCATATATGATTGCAATTTTATAATGTTACAAAATCGCACATCACTTCCTAGTAGAGATGGTTGTGCACCCCCCTTTCAAACCTAGTGGTCAGAGATTTGAGTTTCATCATACGCATTTTATAAACATGTGTATGGAGTTTTCTCACAACTTATGGGAGCATCCCTCTTTCCGATTGTGAGAGTTATAGTCTATAGGTAACCTCTCCCCAATAATGGGAGTAGTTATATTTAAAAAAAAATAATGTTACAAAATCATTTTTATAATGTTATGGAGTCACGAAAACATATATATTCAAAACTCTATTTTTACCTGAATGTAAAATCTCAATTGTTTAGGTAATTAAGTAATTAAGTAACTATAAATTATAAGTAGTGCATTAGAATTAGACGTGTAGCCAACAGGCATGACAAGTGCTAATGTTGGATATCACACACGTCCCACTAGTGCACGTGCGGATCATAATCTCTTGGGCTTCATATCCATTATATTATTATTATTATTATTTAATTTTAAGAATTAATCAAACAACAGTCCTATAATTATATATAAATAGCCACTTGAAATTGCCAGACTAAAACAACACATTAAATGTTCCAGACCCTTGAGACTTTCTTCACTTGTGTTAAAGAACATTCTATATAAGATTATAAGTAGAAAGTTCCAATTATTTCTAACAGAAAATCACCAAAAAAATAAAATAAAAATCATAATGTGTGTTTAACTCCATTATTGCAACCCTTTTTTACGTTTAATTTTTTTTTTTTTTTTTTAATGTTTATTTTATTTCGTCTTAAATAAATCTTTTTATTTATTTTTTTTTAATCCATATAATTTCACCATATTGTTTTAGTATATTTGGAAGTTTTGAGCCAGACTTCTATCTTTGGAGGCTCATTATTCAAATGAATTGATAGTTTTTTAGAAGGGCTCACTCATAGCTATACAAAAAATATTACTAAATAATTTAGACAATCTAATTACATTATATTTTTAGTCTAAAATTTGATTTTCACAAATCAATGTAGCATATAAGAGATAAGCTTTTTTTAGGGCACAAACAATTTGAGCACACACTTTTAACTGGGACCCAACCAAACCATGATCATGATGATGATCATGTCAATTGTGTCAAAATCAACGGTAGAAAACAAGTGGTCACACACGCAAAAGTCCACAAAACCCTTTGGACCCCCAGGCCCCAACCACACAGTCCACAGAGAGTGACACATTGTTTTTGGAAGGTGCCCCCACCATAACACAATGGACCACGTTCCATCTTATCACACCTCTCAACTCTCAACACTCGACTCGACTCTCGTCCGGACTACAAATCCGTATCTCTTGAGTCTTCCTCTTCTCTACTCTCTGCTCTCTACTCTGCCTCAACATTACAATGTCCGTACAATAACATTTCTTTCTTCTTATTAGCAATAAAAATGAGATCTTGCTGAGATCAGTCTCAGAGATTTCTGCTGGAAACCCCGATAAAGTTGTTGTAAGTATACGTGAAAAAATCACACTTTTCCACTAAATGAATTCAAAATTTAACAAAATCAATTCGAGCGTGTGTGTGTGTGTTTTTTTTTAATGGTATTTGATCTGGGGATGGATCACGTGAGCTTCTTGTATTTTGTATGATGATGATGACGACGACGACGATTCATGCATTACATATACATAGTTACATACACGTACTCCATTTGAAATCAAACGATATCTTTCCTTTTTTCTGCAAAAAAATAAACTTGTTTACAGAGAAGAAAGTGAGAGAGAGAGAAAGAAAAAGAGCTCAGTTGAACAAATGAGATAATACGATGCTCTGTTTTCAGCTTATATAATAACCAAAAACCCAGAAAACGAAGGCTTTTAATTCTTCTTTTGTTGTGTTTTTTGTTTCTGTTTTTGGAGTATTTGATAACAAAGAGCCCAAAAATCCGGATTTCTGTTTTCTAAAAACCAGAAAACAACAAAAAGCAAAAGAAAGAGCTACAAAGCTTTGCTTTACTTTCATTACAGGTCTACTTCATTAATGCGGGCACAAAACATACACTGCAACACACAAAACCCAAGAATTATTTCATCTATAGAGATATAATTGTTGTTTGATAACCCTATTTATTTGTGTAAATCACCGTCTCTAGCTATAGCTCTCACACAATCACACACAAGCTCTCCCTAGTCTTGTGTTTCTTTGCCTCTCTCTCTCTCTCTCTCTCTCTCTCTCTCTCTGTGTTGAGTAGCTGTGTAATAGTTGTGGCTATCTAACAGCCTGTAATTTGTATGTTGTAATTAGTCCACTCTTAAATGCACTTTTTAGAAACTCTCAAAAAGAAAAGCTCAAAATTTATATCTCTTCAGAGCCCGACTGTACAGAGGTTTAAATGTTTTTTATTTATTATTACTTTTTTTATTTTTCTTTTCATGTTTTTGGTTTATTAAGACCAATGTAGCTAAATTCTCATGTTGGGGACTCATTTTCAATCTCCTATGTTGGGTTCTCAAAATTCAGCTTCTTTTCCAAGATTCTTCAACTGGGTATTGATTAAAATTCTTCAAATCAATTTATCTAATATATTCTTCATCTGGGGTTTCTCTATAGTTCTCAATATTCTGTAATTGGGATATTATCTTAATTGTTTTTACTTTTATTAGACCTAGCTATTCAAGTATACATCTACATGATAATGATATAATTAAATGATATGTTCTACTTTTGTTTTGTTTTTTGCAGAGATCATAGAATAGCATATAGAGTAGTTGCAGAGAAATCACAACACTAGCTTCTCGTTTCCTGGGCTGCGCCGCTTGTTTTACTTCTTTGTTGCTCGTGCAGTCGTGCGCTTCAAAACCCAGATCTCCTTTTAAGTTTTTAACTTTTTCTTCCTCCGCCATTTTCGCTCTATATTACACTTGTGGCCTGCCAAGTGTGATTGGGTTCAATACAGAGCACTTGATAGAATTTGAGTTGTTGTGGTTTTGAATATTGATGGGGTTCTTTTAAATGTGCTCAAAGGTGTGAAAATTTTGACCTTTGTGCTACACAAAGCCTTGATCGTTGGAGGGTCGGTGATTGTTTTTGGTTTCTTTGCATTGAAACCAAGGTACTAGTCCTAAGAACCTTGAAGCTTTGATCTGCGTTTCTTGCATTTTATTATTGTCCCATTTTCCGGATTTAAGGCATATTTTTATTTATATATTGGGGATTATATATTATATTGGAGGTTTAGAAAATGCTTTGAAGAGGGTTGTCAAGTTGTCATTGGTCTCTTTTGGGCTACAAGTTGGTTCCTCGTACTTGCCCTTGTTTGAAAATTGAATCACTAGTTCTTGATAATAATATTTTACATAAATTAGAGAGAAAAACTCGGTCCGTGAATTGAGGAATTGGTGGGTTATATAAAGGGTGGTGAGTATTCATTGTTTTGGTTGTAGTAGAGGAAGTGATTTTTGATGTGGAATATTGGTTTTAAGTACAAGACATGCTGAGCTCTGATGAGGGAGTAGATGATGTGTTCTTTGATTCTACTGATTGTTTCTTATCCGATGAATCTGTTGTAGCGGAAGAAGAATTAGGTTGTTGTGGGAAATTAGATTATGAACTTTGGTTGAATGAGCCACGAAGTGTTAAGGAAAGGCGAAGAAGTTTTTTGTGTAAAATGGGTCTTGGTGAGTCTGCACCTGAGAATGAGATTGCTAACTCATCAGAGATTGAGGGGTTGGACAGGTTTGTAGAGTGTAGTGGAGCTGTTTCGAGTTCTTCAGTTTCGTCTGTTAATGAAGCCGAGGAAAATTTAGTATGTTGTGAAAGAGAAATGAATTGTAAATCCAATTGTATGGTTGATGAATTTGAGCAAGATCGGATGAATGACAAAAACTCAGATCTCGAGTATGAGAGCACTAGAGTTTCACTTTCTTTTCATGAATGTGATCGAACTCAGTCTCTTGATGAAGAGGGCAAAGATTTTTGTAACAAGAAAGTGAAATGGTGGAAACGTATGCTAAGTATGAGTAAGCGAAGGGAGGATTCATGTGTATCAGAGGTAAACACATCAAATCCTGAAAAATCAAAAACAAATAGAATGAAGGTGAAGCAGAAAAACAAGAGTTGCATGGAGTTCACTGGCCTTTATATGGGACAAGAAATTCAAGCTCACAAGGGCTACATTTGGACAATAAAGTTCAGCCCAGATGGCCGGTATCTTGCAAGCGGTGGTGAAGATGGGGTTGTACGCATTTGGCGTGTTACATCGGTGGATGCTTCTTGTAAATCTTTCATTGATGGGGGCAATTTGGATACCAATGCCAAAGAAGGAAAGACTAGGTTCGGTAAACAAAAGTCGAGCCTTGCATCTATTGTCATTCCTGATAAAGTTTTTCAGATTGAAGAGTCGCCGCTGCAAGAATTTTATGGCCATGCTAGTGATGTTTTAGACCTGGCTTGGTCCAATTCTAATGTGAGTCAACCCTTGAATTACTTTTTTTTTTTTCACTATTTAAATTTATCATTTTGGGTATCTTCAATTGGGTTCATTTTTATTATAAAACTAACTTGGACATTCTGGTTGCAGTATCTTCTTTCTTGTTCAATGGATAAAACAGTTTGCATGTGGCAAGTGGGTTGTGATCAATGCCTAAATGTTTTTCAGCATAGTAATTATGGTAAATATGATTAACACAACCTTGTTATCTCTGCTTTCTGTTATTCGTTCATAAATTGGATCGTTTTTTGCTTTTCTTTTCCAATAAATCTTTCCATATTGTACGATGCAGAATCTAATTGCCTTTTCTTTAAATGGAAACAGTGACGTGTGTTCAGTTCAATCCCATTGATGACAACTACTTCATCAGTGGCTCCATAGACGGAAAAGTCCGGATTTGGGGAGTGCCTCAGAACCGAGTTGTTGATTGGGCTGATATGCGGGATGTAATATCCGCAGTATGCTACCAGCCAGATGGAAAGGTATGATTTTTGCATGATCTTTCCTAAATATACATGCTAGGAGTTTTTTGTGCTGAAAATGTAGAATTTAGTTCATGACTTCACAATGTTAATTATTGAATTCTCTAATGCAAGCAGGGGTTCGTAGTTGGTTCCATTACAGGCACTTGCCGCTTCTATGATTCATCAGGTAGAATTCTTCTTCCATGTTTAAGAGAAAATTATTGTCCATATGGTGAATTTGAGGTAGATCTTCATTTTCCAGAACAGTTCTTAAATTAATTTTTTGGTGCACAGGCTATGAACTCCGGCTAGAGGAAGAACTGCATTTTCCGGACAGAAAGAAAAGCTCTGGCAACAGGATTACGGGTATTCAGGTTTGGCATTTGATTCTCTAGCTTTTATTAAAATTAAGCTGACCGTAATCTTCTTTATTATTAACATCCTTTCTCATCTGATGATGCAGTTTTCACTGGAAAAACCTCAAAGAGTCATGATAACTTCGGAAGATTCCAAACTTCGAATACTAGAAGGGGTTGATGTCATTAATAAATTTAAAGGTACGTGTTAATACTTAAATTGTTTTTGAAATAATTTGACTTTGATTTTCATTTCAACCGAGTCAGATTTCTCTTTATTTTACATGTAACCATCCACATCTGATCACTGAATACCATTTAAAGAAAAGTAGCATCAAGTCTCGCAGCATATTATAATCACTGAATACCCTTTTTTTCTTCTTTATGACGTTTTTGGAATCAGAAAAACATTGTATTTCCCCTTACCTTTTTCATTATATTCAGCTGTTTTTTTTTTTGTTTTGTTTTTTTTTATCACAGAGTAGTGCTTACTTGTATGAACATGTCAGGATTTCCTTTTTCTTCTTGTTTTACCCCCTTTCAAACCTTATATTTTACTTTAGATTGAACTTCCTAATATATCCAGACTTCTTTTTTATCGGGCTTAAGAAAGTTGGGCATTATTATTATTTAAAAAGTCATTTCACTTTCATAAGCTTCTTTGTTTATCGTAACTTCTTCGATAGTCTTGACCACATGGTGTGAAGAAAGTTGCTACATTTATCTTCAAACTCTGCACATACCCATGTTTATTACTAAAACAATTCAAGTTAGCTTTTATAACATGCACCTCCTGTACATATACACCTGTTATACATTGCATCAAATACTTAGCTGATTTTAGTAGATTGGTCACGCTTTCCGATCAGCCTTTACAGCTGTACTCATGGCTTGTGTATTGTTAGAGAACAGAGCTTTCATTCTTGGTTTTCTAGTATGCATTTTTTAAATGACAAGAAACTTACACATACAGTGGATTTAGGCATATTTTTGCAAGGTTTTGATCTTATTACAAGCTGTAAACTTCAGTTCAAGCTGCTCCATATGCATTTGTTTGTTGTTCTTTTAATATTGTTTTTTATTCAATCCATGTGGTGCTATCTTCCTAAGTAATTATTTAATATTACAGGTCTTCCAAAGTCAGGAAGTCAGATGTCGGCTTCTTTCACTACAACCGGCAAGCACATAATCTCAGTCGGAGAAGATTGTCGTGTTTATGTCTGGAACTACGATGGCTCGTGCTTCCCATCATCAAAACATCCAAAATCCGTCCGATCTTGCGAGCATTTCTTTTCTGAAGGTGTGTCTGTTGCAGCCGAGTGGTCAGGCCTGGGAGCTGAACACAAAGGTTTGTTAAGTGGAAGTCTCCATGGTTGCTCACAAAGACAAGACAACTTAGAAAGTGCTTCCTGGATTAGAGATTCAGACCGTTTTTCTATCGGTAGTTGTTTCTCCATGGACCGCCCATGTAGCAGAGGCTCGGCAACATGGCCTGAAGAGAAACTTCCTCTGTGGGATGTATCAATCACAGAAGATGAACATCATCAGCGACAACGTGAGAGCAATCTCTATGATCTCAGGGGTATATCAGAAACATGGGGTCTCGTAATTGTGGCCGCTGGATGTGACGGAACGATCAGAACATTCCAAAACTATGGATTGCCTGTCAGGTTGACATGAAGATGCTTCAGATGTAAATGTGCCCCTGTGTAGTTTCTCCGTTGTAGGATAAAAATATTAGTGGGCATGCACACTTGCACCCTGCCATATCACATAATCTATGTCGCATGGCATGTTGTGAGTATATGATCTCGCGTGTCTTTTTCAACAAATATTTTATCGCATTGTACCTATATGTTTAGGATGCAGATTTTAGTAAGTTAAGTCTTTTGACATGCTTTGTAAGTTTTTTCTTCTTTATGACTTCTGTTCATGTTCATTGGACTTGACTGGTTCTCCTGCTTAAGGAGAATCAAACCATTTTTCATGTATTTACTTCTTGTGAATAATACTTTAGTTATATGACAACAAAAAGAAGCAATAAAATTAACATTTTCGATGCAGTGTTTCCTAATCGAAATATAGAGATATTTATTTCATTTATATTCAATTTTGAGTTAGTGCAATTAAGTTAGTTTATTTTAAAAATACGAGGTTGGTTTATCGGTATGCCTTACAAACTTAAATGAATTTGAATAAATTGAAATAGTGACTCTCAAACTTAAACGAATTCGAATAAATTGAAATAGCTAAAAAGAAAGAAAGAAAGAAAGAAAGAAAGAAAGAGAGAAAGAAAGAAGAAAAAAAAAAAAAAAAAAAAAACTTAAAAGAGTATTTTGAATGAATTTTAAAATCAACAAATAAATTATCTAGGTTATTAGGGAATTTTGAAAGTGAATAAGAAAACAAAACGTTATACAAAGACGGTGTTCACACTTCACACTATAGCCGCAACCCCAACAAATAAACAAACCAAATTCACTTTCATTTCAAGCTTTCAGTTTCCTCTGAAATCAATTTCACGGTCAGTGCATTTTCTCTGTGTTGTTGTTGAATTTCTTGATATATTAAATATTTGTATGTATCTGTAGTTTTTATGTTCGAATGCTTGTTATTAGTTTACGATGAAGTTGCATATGTTTTTTTTCCTTCATATTTTAGTTAAATTTGATACGAATAGTTTTGTTTCATATCTAGTTGGCTGTGATTTTGATTGAAATTCACTACATAGATTGCATTTTGGCTGCGGCTGATCTATGTTTGGTAAATACAATACATATATTAATTCAAGAACTTATTTTTAACATCTAAATTTGCCAAATCAATCTAATTATTCTGAACTAGATGATGTGTTAGTTCTTTAGTTTGCTTGATTCCGAAGATTGTAACTCGAATGTTTAGTTAGTGTTTGGAAGTGGCCTATGATCATTAGATGTTGACATATAATGCAGGTTGTTGTGATTCTAACTTTTTTCCAACTTGTTCCAGATGATTGTTTGTCAGAAATGTGGTGATAAAGGATTCATAAAGGATTTAATATACTCTGTCAATTGTAAGGTCTCTGCTGAGCATCGGTATGTCGAGATAGTGTTTGTTTTTCCGCATCAATTTGTATTAAATTTACTTTGTTTTTTTACTTGATTGGGAATATTCAGTTTGATCTTAGTTTTAAATTGATAGCAGTTATGTGTATGAAAATTTTCTAACCAGAATCCCCAATTTCTACCGGTGGCTATTTTAATTGCTGCCGGTACCTATTGGATTAACACCTTGGAGAATCTCGTACCAGAAAGTTACGAGTTAATGTTGCCTATTCATTTTCTGTCTTGTTCGTGTAAGGTATTGTCTTGACATACTGCCAAAAAGGAAAACGGAAAAGGTTGTTTGGACATGTGAAGAATGTGGTGCAAAGGAGACTAAGCTCAGTCCAGTTTCATCGAAGAAAAGTGAACGAATCAATAGTGCTGAAGTTAGATTGTGTAGGAAGAAGGTGCGAAAACAGATCAGTTTCCCTCCCGAGTATCTTGTTCACGCTAAAAACTTTCTTGAACAAGCAAAGCAGTACAGGGGTGATGATTGTTTGATGTCTGATGAGGAATACGAAAAGATGCTTGCTATGGCTGCTTCTTTTGATGATGATCTAGAGCTTTTAGCAACCTTTGGTAATCAAGAGTTTAGAGACCAAATGATCTTGTTGCTCCTGGAAGATGGAGACAAGTTTAATGAAGAGTTTGAACCGGTTAAATTAACTGAAGCATCTCAGCTAGTTTCTACTGTTTCTGATGGTAAATTGAACACATCAAGTCACCTACTATCTTCAGAATATGAGAAATATGCAGACAAGTCTGATGCAGAGACTGAACCAGTTAAATTAACTGAAGCTTCTCAGGTAGTTTCTAGTACTGTTTCAATTTTTAATTCTAGGGTGCATTAGAATTTCATTTCAACACATGTTATAGCATATCTTATTGAATACACATGTCGTAGAAATCCCAGTTTGTATGGTGATTCATCCATATTTAAGAGATGATATGATACTAGTTATTATTATTATTTTTTTTTTCTTTTTTGTTCCCTCTCTTAATATTTAGACTCTTATAAGTTATATAACCTTTGCTGTAGACCGTACTTTTTATCTTTGCTTGAAGAAGAAGAACAAAAACAACATATTACATAATCTAAAGTTTTGACCCACACTCAACTCGGACATTATTATGTATCAAGGGAAAATTGAAGAAGAACAAAAAAAAGACGTGGTTTCTAGAGAAGTATTTTACTACATGTTCTAATTTTTGAGTTTTCAGTGGTTTATAAATCACGAGATTATATGACGACTGATAATGATGTTGACACATCACATACCATATCATTTGAGACAAAAAATTAGGATCTCTAGTATTACTCTTTTATTAATTGTTATTTTTATTTATTTTTTTTGTTAATGAATATTTTATTTTCGCCAAGTTTTTTAATTTTGCATTAATTTTTAAGTGTTATCTTCGAATTTTATTTTTTTTAACAATTTAGTTTAATTGTTCTCAAAAAAAAAATTTAGATTAATTTTTTAATTTCAAAATTTCTGACTCTTGTTAGATTATGATTGGATTACAAGTTAGGGTGAAATTGTTAGATTTTACAAGATTATAGAGTAAAATTGTATTTTAACCTCTTCACTCTATTTACAAGCGTTAAACTTTTGGTCTCAGGGTAAAATTGATCACTTGTTCATCTAACTTTTTATCATTTTCGTCTCTATCATCTTCTCTGGGTCCGTTTAGCACCCATCACAACAGTTTCATAAGTTGTCATCAGAGCTCAAATCGACGGCTATCGATAAGTTGTTGCTCTTCCCATTAATATGAGCTATGAATTTGTTAATTTTTATTTTTCACTGTTTCTTTCTTTTTTGGGTTTTTTTAATATTTTTTTTTTATATAATTATTTTTAGTGGCGTTTGTTAATATGTCTTGTGTGGAATTGTATCAAAGTTGAGAATTGGTTTTAGAAACGATAATTGATGGAGTTTGTGAATGGTTATGGAACTATATAAAATTAAAAGAAGAAATTTTTTGAAGACTTGAGATAAGAGAAAAATTGCTAGACACTGTATGAGTTATACTGGCTTTTTTCGATTTCTGGTAGGATATTTGATTATATATGTATCGATTCTTGATGTTGTTAATGGGCAAGACACATGAAGAATCAGGATTCTGAATGATGAAACAATAGAAGAAAAGAGGACAAAATTCTCCTAATAGCCTGTTTACATCAGTACTCAAAAGCCTCACCATGTCAGAAACACCCAAAACACTCATATCCAGTCCGAGGAAGTAATATTTGGTGATCACGGTGGGAAAACTCCAAGAGAGTTACAGAATATTCATACTGCATACTGATTGAATGGACAAAATTATTTGAAGTGGTCGCAGATGGTTCAAACTTTTCTGAAAGGAAAAGGTAAACTGAGCCACATTCTCGGTACAGAACCTCAGAAGGGAGATCCTAAATTTGAAGATTGGGATGGGAAGGACTCCTTGGTTATGTCATGGTTGTGGAACTCTATGACACCAGGAATCAGTGATACTTGCTTGTTCTTGACCACAACCAAAGATATTTGGGAGTCAACTCAACAAACATACTCCAAGATCAAAGATGCAGCCCAGGTCTATGAGATCAAGGCTAAAATTTCTGTTGCAAAACAAGGAAGTAACTTTGTTACCGAATATGTGAACCTTCTAAAAAATCTCTGGCAGGAATTGGACCACTACCGTTGCATAGAGATGAAGTGCAGTGACGATTCAGCAATTTTGAAAAAAAAATTGTTAAGAGAGATCAAGTCTATGACTTTCTCACTGGTCTTAATGCTAAATTCGATCAAGTCAGAATTCAAATTTTAGGGAGAGAGGAGCTGCCATCGTTGAACGAGGTTATCTCCATGGTTAGGGCAGAGGAGAGTAGAAGAAGTGTAATGCTTGAACCGCCAACATCAAAGGGATCAGCTATGGTGTCCAATAACAGTAAATCCAGGTCTTTGAATCATGAACAACAACCTGATTTGTCAAAAACTTAAAACCATGACACAGTCTGGTGTACATATTGCAAGAAACCAAGGCACACCAAGGAGCGTTACAAGGGAATGGGTTTATAAGGGAGGATAGTTCAGAACTTTGGGGCAAGCCAATTGGACTACAGTCCAACCAAATCAAGATATCGTAAGTCCTCAAGTATCTACGAAGCAGAGAGAGTTCAACGTGGCAGAAATATAAAAACTGCGGAACTTCTTAGGAACCCTTGAAAAACCCACCGGTATATGCCCTTTGGCACAATCAGGTACGTCCTCTGATTCTTATGGATTACATGTCTCAGGTAGGTCTATTAAAGGCTCTTGGGTCATTGACTCAAGAGCTACCGATCACATGACACATTCTTTACAAAGGTTTATTACTTATACCCCGTGTCCTAGTAATAAGAAAATTGCCATAGAAGATGGTTTGCTTACAACAGTAGCAGGTGTAGGAGATGTTCAAATTAATTCTTCATTTATTCTATACAATGTTCTTCAGGTGCCTAAACTATCCACTAATCTTGTGTCCATCTAGAAACTCACTCAAGACATGAATTGGAATGTGGTTTTTTATCCTTTTTATTGCGTATTTTAGAACCAGAGTTCGGGGAAGAGGATTGGACTTGCTAAGGAGATGGATGGGTTGTACTACCTAGAAATATCAAGTAATCCTAATAGCATAAAGAATGGGTTGTCCTTCTCACTCCTCTCCGAGGACTCTCTCACTAAAGACAAGATATGGCTTCATTATTTTCGTCTTGTTCATCACTTCCGTCTCGGCCATCTTTCTTTTGGAATTCTCAAACTTACAAAGTTTAAATGCTGAAAATTTTGATTGTGAAACTTGTGAACTCACAAAACACAAACGCGTGTCTTTTCCTATTAGCAATCAAAGAAGTTTTGTTCCGTTTAATTTAATTCATAGTGACATATGGTGTCCCTTTACTATTTCTAGTGTGTCTGGTTCAAGGTGGTTTGTTACTGTTATTGATGATTGCACTACGGTTTCCTGGATTTTTTATGTAAATGCAAATCTGATGTGAGTAGTGTGTTACCAACTTTCAATAACATGATCCAAAATCAATTTGGGGTGAAAATTAAAAGGTTCAGGTCAGATAATGCTAGAGATTATTTCAACCATATTTTATCTCCTAATTTTCAAAAGAAAAGGATTATCCATGAATCATCATGTGTTTACACCTCGGAGCAAAATGGGGTGGTTGAGAGAAAAGACGATCACTGGTTAGCCATAACCCAATCCCATCTCTTCTAATGGAATGTGCCTAAAACCTATTAGGGGGAGGCTGTTCTCATAGCCACACACATTATCAACAAACTCCCTTCAAGGGTTCTAGGATTTAAAACTCCTATGGAAGTGCTTTCATGTTTCTATCCTGACCTTAGCACCACAAATAATCTCACACCTAGAACATTTGGTTGTACTTCCTTTGTTCATGTTCACAGTAGAGGGAAGTTAGACCCTAGGGCAATTAAGTCTGTTTTTGTAGGGTACTCATCCACTCAAAAAGGGTATAAATGCTACCACCCTCGTACTAGGAAATTTTATGTGTCTGCTAATGTCACTTTTGACGAAACTAAACCTTATTTCCCTCAACCTTATCTTCAGGGGGAGTCTGTCATTGAAGATAAGGATAGGGATTGTTTTATGCTTGATTTGTCACTTGAACCAGTTGTTATTTCCTCTAAAATAGTAGTTGTTCGTTTGAACTAGCATCTGTACCGTCTGAACCAGCTGATATTTCCACTAAAACAACAATTGTCCCTAAACCAGCAACTATTCCATCTATATCCAAACCAATGATTATTCCCACTCAGCCTGAAACAGTGTTTTTACCGCACTAGAGGTCTTCAAATTCAAATGTTGAATCTGTGACTAAGGATAACACCGTTCTTGATTCTATAAGGTATATGTAGGTGTATTCTAGAAGAAGAATCCCAGAACCAGTGCAAGCCCAAGAATCTGAACCTGACTCCGTGAATGAGTTTGTGTCATTTGATAAATTCTCAGCTTCACACAAAAACTTTCTTGTGAGCCTAAACATTATTTCTATTCCAACTACATTCCCTGAGGCTTTATCTAATGAGAATTGGAGGCAAGCTATGAGAGTTGAAGTGGAAGCCTTGGGGAAGAATCAGACATGGGAACTAGAACGGCTACCTGAAGGAAAAAAACTGGTTGGGTGCAAATAGGTGTTCACTGTAAAATACAAGGCAGACGATACTCTTGAAAGGTATTAGGTATGGTTGGTAGCTAAGGGCTACACTCAAACTTATGAGGTAGATTAAAGTTAGTGGTTGTGTTTGCCTTTTATTTTATTAATATTAATTTTTTCTTTATTAGGAAACTCTAATGGTTCTTGTGCTAGTGATTTAGCACGTTGAAGCTAGTGGTTTCGCTACTTGTTATATATATACACTTTCCTTAATTATATAGTTTCTTCAGCTGATGATGTGAATAACTGCGAACCAAAGCGATGTCTCAAAAAAAAAAAAAAAGTCTATTGTCATAACATTCCAGCCAAGTAAGTCCCTCTATTCGTTTTATTTTTCGAATAATTTTTCGTTTGTTTGTTTGGCTTGATTTTTGAATTAGAATTTCAAATTTTGGGTCTTTATGACTTTTGTCCATGTCATTGGACTTGATTGGTTCTCCTGATTAAGGAGAATCAAACAAATTTTCAAGTATTTAATTCTTGTAAATAATACTTTAGTTATATGACAACAAAAAGAAGCAATACAATTAACATTTTTGATGTGGTATGTTTCTTTATTGAGAATTTTTGCGTGGTGTCTCATTTCTAGATATGACCGCGGTTCAGTTGCAACCGTGGAATTGAACCTGAACCGGAAGGCTTAGAACCGAAACCGGACCCTGAATCAGAATCAGGGAGGTTTCAGTTCCAATTCCTCGGTTGCAAAAACCGGATCCGAACCGGTTGTTCGGTTCCGGTTTTGGAACCCCGATTTTATCATAATAAAAAAAAAAATTATATATTTTTTCAAACCTACTTCTCTCTCTTTCTTTCTTTTTTAACTTCTTCAGAATCTCAGATTCTTTCTTTCTTTCTTTCTTCTTAAATCTGGTTCTCTAACTCCATCTGATCTTTTTCTTCGATCTCTTCTTCATCTCGTCGTCGATCTCTTTGCCACCCGTAGATCTCTTTTTTTTTTATTTTTTTTTTCTGATTTAAATCTTATAAGGATTCACATTTATTGATTTACTTATTTCGTGGACAAACCACATATTGGGGTTTGGAGTAAGGGTAGCTTAGGTATTTGATGGTTGGTATTTTGCACAACCAAGACCCGCTCAAGACCTCAAGAGAAAAAGCACAAAAGGTATATTCTAGTGCTTTCTTGCTTTAAAGAGATCTAGTTGCACACACACACAATTTCTGCATATATCTTATTCTTGTATGTTGTGTGTTTTATATGAGTGTATGCATGTTCTTGAACATCTCTTCTTGCATGTTTTAATTGATTGCATCTAGTTTATTAAAATGCCATAATATGTTTAGGTATTAGGATGCAAAGCCATGAAGTCTCTTCATGCATGTTTAAATGATTACATCTTTTTCATTGAAATACCATGACATGTTTAGGCATTACGATGCAAAGCCATGAATTCTATTCATGCATGTTTTAATTGAGTGCATCTTGTTCAATGACAATGCCATGACATGTTAGGCATTAGGATGCATTCACTTCCCACACTTGCACTTCATGTCTGTTAGTTTTAAGTGTGGTGTAATTCGTTTCCGTTTGTGTGATCGGAAACGTCGGCGCTTGCACGATGATGGGCATGTCTTAACGCGATGGTTAACCACTTGAGAAGGTCTCATTCTTCTCTTGGATAAGTGTTATTTTTAGTTTGGCTGTTTGGAGTAAAGAGTCTAGTTTCAAAATATTGGATTTCAATGTTTTAAATGTTTTTTCAAAATTGACCTTTGTATGGTCTTGTGACCATAACTTTTTATAAAAAGATTTAAATTGAGTTTTGTAAAATTATGGACAAACTAGACACCCATACCTTTCAAACGGTATATTATTCGTAATATTTCATGATCGTTTGGATTGGTTTTGAAATCTCCAAAGTGACCACCAAAATATAGCAACTCTGTTGTTGTCCGTTTCTGACCTTTGGTCACTCAATTGACCATAAAAACAAATAGAAAGTAGACATCCATACCCTTCCAACGATATATCATACAAAAGATTTCGATGTCGTTTGGTCATGTTTCGGAGTGCTTAAATCTTGAGATGCTGCATTGACGTGTGTACCGTAGAAATGCCCTTAATTTTTCTAATTCTTCCAAAACGACATAGTTTCACTTGGGCACTTAAAATTCATATCTTTCTCAACATTTTGAGTGTAGAGCCACAAAATTAAACCCTAGAGAGAGAGGCTTTATATTCTTGAGAGATAAATAGAGGTTCTAGTGAGAGAAAGCACCAAGATTGCTTCTTTAACTCTCTCAACTCATTTCCACATGCATATATCATCATCTAAGCATTATCTAGGATCATCTAGCATGTGCTAATGCATGGGTCTTTTTCAACACACATGGTATGATATGTTGAACACTATTATCTTACATAATTAGTGTTTTTACTTATCAATTTATCTAATTTATTATTTGCATGTTTTTAGAGTAATTTCTACATACAAGATTGAGATTATGTGTTGATTGGGTTATTTTGTGATAGCTAGGTTTTATTGTTTATATGTCATCTAGCTAATTAATCTCATTGCATGATTGCGATTGTTTTTTTTTTTTTAATAGCTAGGATTTCATGATTGATATATACATTTAGCTAATTAATCTCATTGAAATGTTTGAGATTGTTTTTGATAGCTATTGTATCTAGGATTAGTTATCCTCTACATAACTAAGTTTTATGACATGTCATTTAGCTTTTGATATATAGGATTGAATTTATTGTCATAATATATTACTAGATACGGATATAAGGTACCCTAGCTCTATTTGCATATTTGGATATCATTGCATAGTCACTTAGGGTTTGATCTTTTTGGAGAAGTAAGTCTTGTGTAATGATCGGGATTAGGTTGTACACCGGGATTAGGTGTTTACATAAGCAATTGGACTATGTCCATTTTTACAAGCCTCCGGGTAGTGGTAACAGATTATTGATTGGGATTAGATCGTAAACCGGGATGAGGTTGTAAACATTATCACAATTAGTGGATTCGAGGTTTGAGTGTGGCGCATTTACTAGTCCGTGGTTTTTCCCTATTGAGGGTTTCCACGTAAATATCAAATGTTATTTAAATTCCGCACATATTACACTTGTTGTATTGTATTGACTAGTTGGGGTATTTTCATAAATTGACTAAAAGCGAAAATTTGATAATAAGGGTTAAAATCTATTCACCCTTCTCTAGATAGTTTTATACACACAATGAATTATTAGTTTCAAATCTAGTTGAGAGGAGAAGATTTGGGTGTTGGTGTGGTGGTGATGATGGCCGATTCACGAGTGGTAACCGTCGCCGCGAGAGAGAGAGAGAGAGAGAGAGAGAGAGAGAGAGAGAGAGAGAGAGAGTGGAAAGAAAATCAAACAAAGATGAAGGTGATTTGGGTGGGGTTGGGTGAGTTAGTGAGTTTTTTTTTTGGTTTTTGTTTTTATTTTTTATTTTTTATTTTATTTGGGTGCTTTTGATTGGGTGGGGTTGGGTTGAGTACTTTTGATTTGGGTGGGGTTGGATGAAGATGAACGGTGAACGTGGCTGGATTTAAAACAAAAATGAAATTGGTGGAATCAGACTGGAACCAAAACCGAAACCTTCCTCAAGGAGGTTTTGGTTCCCCTAAAACCCTAGAATCGGAACCGACGGTTCAAAACCGGGAACCGGAGAACCGAACCGGGACCATGTCTACTCATTTCACACACATATACATACATATATATATATATATATACAGTCCGGTTCTAGTCAGTACACATTAATATAATTTACATTAGTACGTTGCACGTGGGCCACAGATTATTAAGAAGCACTGATAAGTGCATACACATCGAGTTAAAACATGTAAATCTAGTGGTTTACATGCAATGCACTGACGTAAGTTATATCAGTGCGCACTTATTTATATTCAATGTTAATTACTTCATCAGTAATGCTTCACAATCCCACTTATCACATTAACCCGTGGATTGCGCCTTGTAATTTTAAAAATTATTGCCATAGTTGATGCATAAGTGCACTTAAGTTAGTGTATAATCAAGTATTTTTGAAAGATACAAAAGGTTGGCTTATTGATATGCCTCTCACCATTATATGACTGAGGTTGTGAGTTCGAATTATATTCACCTCCCCTAATTCTACGGTCGACCTAATTAGATAACCGCCTAGGGCCCCCAAATATATAGGCCTCCAAAATTTTGATCGAATAAAAAAATTATTATTTTTTAAAAAAAGGCTCACATATGATTATTATTATAATTTTTTTAATACCAACTTGATTAAAAAAATGGTACGGATATTGACACCCTTAAAACTTATTAGTACACCCATTTTTATAAGTACATCCATGTCTAAAATTTAAAAAATATATATTATTATAAGCACCTATCCTAATGCTGATAGTACCACCATTGAAATAAATATATTCATTTTATACATATTATATATAAACACTATTAAATTATTATCACACCCAATTTTTTTTTTATTTTAAAAAATCATATTATTTTTTGAATCAAATCCTCTTTCAATGATGGTCAAATTTATTTTTGGAAATATCTCAAATGTAGAAGCCTTATAAAATGGAATATGTGAAACCGTATAAGGGGCCAAGAGATTTTCAATCTGGAATTATTTTATTTATTCAATTATCTTTAAAAAAAAAATTATTGATATTTATAACTATCTAAAAAAAATAAAAAATAAAATAAAAAAAACTTGTTGATATGTACAGCTATCGTTAAAAAAAGATAAAATTTGTTTATTGATAGAGTTCATAACTATATATAAAAGAAAGACAAAAACAATATGATAATTATGTGATGTTGAGAAAGTTTGATATTTGAAATAAAATTAGAATTTAATTAGAGTTTATCATAATTTTTTTTAAAGGTAAATTTTTTTAATAAAGAAATATAGTTGAAGATATAATTAATGAGTGTATATAGTAGTTGATTTATTTTTAATTAAAGTAATTTGTCCTTATTAATAAATTTCTATTGAGACATTTTTGTAATTAATTTTTTTAATAAAATATGGGTGTACTACTAAGTTTGATGGGTGTCAATATCGTCACCCTTAAAAAAAAGGTCCGCATGAATTTTTTTTTTTTTTTAATAGGCGCACATATGATATTAAAAATGGCCAGCTCATAAATGATTAGAGATGGCAATATTCCCTGCGGGGCCCCGTGGGGCTTCGCCCCGAACGGGACGGGGATAGAGGATAATATTTGGGGACGGAGGCGTGGATGAGGATAAAGTCTTGTCCCCGAAGTTGAAGCGGGGTTGGGACGGAGGAAGTACTCCCTGCCCCGATATATATATATATATATATATATTATAAATACATATATATTTATAATATAATATATAATATTCAGATTTTTTTAATCTTTTATATTTATTGACACCATTTTTGGCCAGGTTGTGATTTATTGAAATATATAACTGAATATATATATCTATATATCGAAAATTTTCCTATGAGGATGCCCAGATAGAATTATATAAGGACATTGAATGTGAGCCACTCGTTTTACATACTTTCACTTGGTATGTATGTACTTATCAAATCACTTTTACAAATAAGTTGCTCATATTCAATATCCTGATAAAGTTATATAAGGATGTCTTGATAAGAACATGACCGATATATATATATATATATATATATTATATATTTATAACTGAATATATATATATATATATTGACACCACATTTGTCGATATATATATTATATTTATAATATATGACTGAATTTATATTTTTTTTTCTTTTTTTTTTTAAGTTGTAATTTTTAAATATATAATTATATAAAATAGGGAATAGGGCGGGTATGGGGAAGACCCCTCCAATAGGGAATCCCCGCCCCTGACCCCGCTTCTCTAAATGTGGGGACGGGAATAGGGATAGGGGTGATTTTGGGAGGCGGGGATGGGGATGGTAAAGCATTTTCCGACCCCGCCCCACCCCGCTGTCATCCCTACAAATGATTTAAAAAAGGGGCCATATACGGAAACACAATTAGCATTCTTACAAAACCATCAATAGGTCTACTTGCCACTTATCCAACAATCGAATATCAAATTTAGGGTTCTTCAAATCTCATTTGATAGGAAAATTCAATAACAAAACCTTATAAGTTCAAACAATTCTATGTAAGTCACTCATAGAAGACTTGCATTCGTAGTCGTTGCGAAGGTAATTGAATCGATACACTTCTTTTCGTTTTTCATTTGTAGTTTTTTGTAATATCTCTGCTTGAATGGTGAATTGGTGATGATGGTTATTATGCAATTAATTTCTGATTATACAAATACCGAAGATTTCAGCATTTAAAGCAGAAAACATTTATCTTCTGGGTATTACTATCAAGAAGAATGAATTTACAGTCAATAATGATACAACAAATCAATCACAGTTCCTATAATAATGATACCAACTGTCACAGTTGCCTCTACAAAAAGTAGCTTTTCAAAGTTAAAATTGATCAAATCTTATATTCGGTCAATTAGGTAACAAAAAATATTAAATAACTCGACAAAAATATAATAAAAAAATTTGATTATGTAAATTGTACTTTTGGTGTTAAAAATGATAGACGTATAATGTTTAAATGATATATTTTTTGATACGAATATAAAATTTTTATTTACTATTTCGTTGTTTTACAGTTTTGATTTTGAGTTATTACATTTATCTTTACAAGTATTTTTTAGAGAAAAATAAAATCAAGTAAACATACACGATGAGTCGAGTGCCTCATTTTTATATTTAGCCTCAATGCCCAGAAATCTTAGGGTCAACCCTACCCAAACCGGAATGAATTGTAATAGCTCAAAAACTTAGAGGGTATTTTAAAAGAATTTTAAAATCACTAATAAATTATCAAGTTAATGATCATTGAATCCAATCCAAGATTTGAAGAAGTAATTGGTTTTTTTTTTTAAATTTATTTATAGAAAATAGAAAAATTAAAAAAAGAAAAAAAAAAAAAGAAACAAAAACCTGCCTAAATAAATTTATTAAATTATAATATCAATTTTGAAAGTAAATAAGAAAACAAAACGTCATACAAAACGAAGACGGTGTTCACCCCAAAACCGCAACCCAAAAAAAGAAACAAACTACGTTTCCTTTCATTTCAAGCTTTCAATTTCCTCTGAAATCAATTTCACTAATTCTAAGGTCAGTCCATTTTTTCTGTTTCCGTTATCGTTTTCTTGTTGAATTTCTTGATATATTAGTATTTTTATGTATCTGTAGTTTTTATTTGTATTCATATCAAATTTCGAATGCTTGTTTATAATGAAGATGCATGTGTTTTGTCTTCATATTTTAGTTAATTGAGGCTAATAGTCTGTTTCAACTTTCATATTTATAGTTGGCAGTGATTTGTTTGAAATTCACAAGTTGGGCATGATCAGTGGTCTGGTAGACTGATCTATGTTTGCCAAATACATTACAGATTACAGATTACAGATTACAGATATCAATTGAATATCTTATTTCTTACATCTAAATTTGCAAGTCAATCTAATTATTCTGATTTAGATGACGTTATTATGAAATGTTAGTTCTCTGGTTTGCTTGATTCCGAACATTGTAACCTGAATGCTTAGTTATTGTTTGGTAAATGATCATTAGATGTTGACATATAATGCAGGTTGTTGTGATTCTAACTTTTTCCAACTTGTTCCAGATGAATGTTTGTCAGAAATGTGGTGATAAAGGATTCATAAAGGACCTAATGTACTGTGTCCATTGTAAGGTGTCCGCTGAGCATCGGTAATTTATGTAGAGATAGTTTTTGTTTTTCGATAATTTATGTAACTTCCACACCAATTTGAATTAAATTTGGTCTTGATTAGGAATATTCAGTTATTACATTTGTGTATACTCATTCTTTATCTTGTTCATGTTAGCTATTGCCTGAACATACTGCCAAAAAATAATAAGGAAAACATTGTTTGGACATGTGAAGAATGTTGTGCAAAGGAGACTAAGCTTAGTCCAGTTTTATCTAGGAAAAGTGAACGCATCAGTCACGCTGCTGAAGTTCGATTGAGTAGGAAGCAGATGCGAAAACAGATCAGTTTCCCTCGTGACAAGGCTCGTGTTCAAATTTTCAGCTTTCCTGTTCAAGCAAACCAGTCCAGAGGTGATGATTGTTTGTTGTCTTATGAGGATTCCAAAAAGCTGCCTGCTATTGTTACAACTTTTGATAATGATCAAAAGATTTCAGCAACCTTTGGTAATCAACAACTTAGAAAGCAAAAGAGGAGGTTGCTCCTGGACGATGAAGAGTCTGAACCCGTTAAAACTGAAGCTTCTCAGTTATTAGTTTCTACTATTTCTGATGGTCCATCGAAGACATCAAGTCATATACTATCTTTAGAATCTGAGAAATATGATCGTTCTCAGCTAATGAAAGATCCAATTTGGAGGTACAATTTCTCTTAGTAGTTGTTGACTTCATCATTATCAGGATTTTGGCAGCTTAACATAAAAGCACGAATGGTCATATTGTCTTTTTGAACTTCAGGGGATGCTTCAATATCAACAGTGTCAAGTGTGCGATGCAGTATCAGGATTTTGAACTTGTGGCTCACTTAACAAGAAGAGGTTGTCCAAAAGGGTGCGATGCAGTAACTTCACTACCGCTACTGCTTACTGTTGAAATCTTGTCGAAGTCTGATGTGTGGCCCCAAAGGTTTCAGATATCACCACCCAGTTATGATAGTATTGTTCTTTATTTCTTTCCAGTGTATGAGAGGTAGCATTCTTCTTGATTCTGATTCTTTTGTCTGGCTTAAAAGGATTTATTTGGCTTCCTTTTTGATTGATTATTGGTCTTACAGTGTTGAAAAAGTTGTTGATGCCCTGCTTGATGCCATGATTGATCATGACCTTGCTCTCAAGGCAGTAGTAAAGGATGCAGAGCTCTTGATCTTCTCATCTCTAGTATTGCCGACCGATCATTGGAGTAAGCTAAATTACCTCATTTGCTGCTCAACTTTTTATGTAGTTTACAATTGAAAGAAGAAAAGAAAAGAATTAAATGTTATTGATGAATTTCAAAGATTTCTCAATGTATTTGATATGCAGGAATCTGTAAGAAGTATTATATGTGGGGAGTACTAGAACCAACCAATCATGGAGCTTGAATGTGAGTAATATTTAGTTTAGATTGATAATACACAATACACAGCAAGCCTAGAAGTAAAATACAGATGGCGTGATAATGAATGTAACCAATCATGGACCATTGGTGTTGGTTTTCAACCGATTGCAGATGGAAGAAGTGAGCTTCTTCTAGATGCTTAACCTTTTGTAAAAAAGTTTTTAACAGGGGGATTAATGCTGGCTTATCTACTTCCAACAAAATTCTAGGGTGCATTAGAATTTCATATCATGATCACATGTTATAGCATTTCTTATCAAATACATTTAGACATTGGGGCTCGTTTGGCACATTGTTTTGTATTGTATTGTGCTGGATTGGATAGAATTGAATTGTACTAAATTGTATTGGATTAGATAGAATTGGATCGTATTAGATTGTATTGGATTAGATAGAATTGGATCGTATTAGATTGTACTGTACAATCCCGTGTTTGGTGATATTTCATATTAATCTGCATTACATAGTACAAAATTTGGATATGATTTTTGTCAATGAATATTTTTTTAAAATAAAAAACGGATATGTTTTTAGAATAAAAAATGATATTATAAAATTTATATTTGCTATATTATATTTTTTAAAATAATAATCAATATATTACTAAATAATTTACAATTCATGTAACCAATTTCAAGAATATTTAATAATTTTTCATATTTATTTTAATTAATTTTTTGATTTATACTATTAGAAGAACATTTTATTTTATTATTATTTTGCATTTCTTTTTTATTTAGCATTTCCATTTTATTTATTTTTAAATTTCATTAAATTAATATTATATTACTTTTGTATTATATTTAAAATTATTGATAAAAAAAATATTATTATTATTTCTCTCCTCTTGTATTTTTTTGTTTAAATGTCTCCACTTTTTGTTAGTTATTATGCGGCACAGCAAACGAGATGTAAAAAGGTTTAGAGTATCTCCAATGTAGAGCATTAAAAATTACATCAAATTAGTGTAAAAAGAGAATCTTATAGGAATATTCTTATATTAAATTTTTTCTTACCCCAATGTATCTAACACCAATTGGTCCAATTTAGTGTAAAAGAGAATGTTTACAAGAATATTCTCTCGATAAAACTTTATTAACTTAAACAATAATAATTAATTTATATTAACTTAAACAAAATTGATACAATAATAATTAATTTATACAATAATAATTAATTTATATTAATTAAACAAAAAATTGATTAATTTATTTTTTGAAGTATTTTGTCATTTTTTTAATTGCACTAAATTAAGTTAATATAAAAATTTACCGTTAATTAAATACATAATTAATACGTAAAAAATAATTTAAATATATATTAATATTGGTGTCATTTAAAGATCTAGATGAGTTATTTCAAATGGTATAACCTTTAAAATAAATATTATTATAAATAAATGTAGGAGGATTAAATTAGGAATTGGTAATAAAACAATTTATTATTGATTTGATATGTTAATAAAAGAAATAATTAAAAAAAATTTAGTGTTGGTATATATAATTTATTGTTGCCTTCATCTTAATAGGTGGGTTTTAAACTACCCTCCATATGATTCTCACCGTAGGACCCACCCTTATTAATAAAAATAAAAAACAAATCATTATCGTTCTTTCTTCTATTCTTTCCTTCATCTTCTTCGTTCTTCCACTTCTTTTTTTCTTCTATTTTTCCTCCTCTCTATTTTCTTCTTCTCTTTCAATTATTTATTTATTTATTTATTTTTTATTTTATGGTTTGTAATCAATCAATCATACGCATTTTCATTTTTCCAAATCAACCCCTTTGACCAGTAAATCTCATCTTTTTTGCCCATTATTTTTTTTTTCTAAAGCAAGATTCGAAACGGGTAGTCCCATGCGAAAAAAACATCCAATATTTTTTACCCAGTAAGTTGATTACAGTTTTCATTTTTCTAAAGCCAGATTCAAAAATCCCCCAAAAAAAAAATCCCATCTTTTTTGCCCTTACATTATAAGATTTTTGATACCAAATTTATGGGTTTTGTGGGTTCAAAAATGGAAGATGGGAGTACTGAACTAGAGTTTGATGAATTTGAAAAGCTTTTTGTGAGATACCTAATGCTACATCAGGAATACACATTCTGTGTCAATTCGTGCAAAGGGCCTTTGACTGAGAAACTTGAAAACAATGGAAGTTTAGATGAGGGAAAAATATTAGTCTATATGTCTCGGCAGTCACCAATGATGATGATTGGTGTTTGAATTGGGTATTAGTGATTGGTATTTGATGTTGTTGAAGATGTTGGCTGTGTTTCTGTATTGATTTTTTTTTTTTCTTTTTACAAACCTGGGTTTCATATATTTTTGGTTGTTTTTCTATGATTTTTTGTTCATCATCATTTTCAGATTCAATCTCCACCATCCATCTTAGAGATGGACGATGAAGATTGAATCTGGAAATGATTTTTTTTTTTTCCATTTTTATTGCAATATTTTTTTTAATGTAATTATGGAAAAAATGATTCAAAAGATTAAAAAAAATAAAAAAATTCTCTTATACAACCAAACACTGCTTTTTTTTTTTTTTTTTTTTTTTTTTAACAGCCAAAATTTATTGCAACACAAACACAACGAAAGAGAACAAAACACAACCAAATAGAGAGCCAAAAACAAAGCAGAGGCAAAGGAAAAACCTCAAAACAGAGAGGCCCCAAACACATGACAAAAACAGCAAAAGAAAAACAAACAACCCAAGCAAACAAAAACAAAGACTTCAGATATCCTCCCAGGAAATGAAATCTCCCACCCTACTACAACCAAACACTGGTGATATTCCCATGAATCCAACATAATATTCCTATAAACATCCAAACACATATATGCAGGTTTCTCAGGAATCATATTATTTTATTTAACTTTCCCGAGAATCATATTATTTTGATTATCTCATACCAAACATCCCCTTAAAATATTTAGACCATGTGTCAATGTAGATATTTAGCACGATATATCCAACTAATTTGCTCAAATTTATTCTAAATTAAGTATTTAGGGATGATAACGGGTCAGATTGACATGCCTCAAATCCGAAACCTGAGTTTAGTAAGTTGTTCTAAATCTGATCAGTGACTTGAACCTGTTTTTGATTTCCGTTCCAAACCCGACCCGAATGTGGCGGGCTGCCCCAAACCCGGTTTGAACTAACCCATTTCATTGAAAAAAAATGTTTAGAAAAATATACAAATTTACCATACATTTGAATTTTAAGATAGGAACTTAAATTTAAATATTCATTCAAATTAAAAAATGCACTTCGATTGATTAAATTTAAACTCGCATACACTTAAATTTAAACATAAATGACAAATAAATAAATAAAATTTAAAGTTTAGCTTATAAAAATTTAAATTTAATTTTTTTTTTAATTTAAAGTTTAAAAAAATTAGAGTTTTGTCTTTCATTTTATAATTTTAATATCTTAAAAAATAATTATATAAATACCGGGTCAGTGGTTTGACCCATACCCGAACTAGTTACAAATCCGGTCAACAATGTTTGACTCATACATGATCCGAGCCCCATGTTAATTGCTCTAAACTCGCCTCAAAAAGATTGGATCCCCATCGGTTTGGGATGGATTAGGGATTTTTACCATCCCTAGTCAACACCACATCATTTACTAGAGGTGGCAAGGTTTCGGTTCCGGTTCCCGGTTTGGGTGGAACCGGCGGTTTTGAATCGTTTTTTTAATTTTTTTTTAATTTTTTTATAATAAAAAAAAAAGACTTCTAAGTTGTAAATTTGTAATAATGTAATTTTAAATAATAAAATAAAATAAAATATATAAATGACAAATTACAAAATAAAATAAAATTCAGTGGGTTGGGACTTGGGAGTTAGGTGATTGCATTGGGTTTGGGACCTTTGGGTGTGACACTGTGGCCGTGTGGGGTCACTCAAAAATAAACAAATGACAAAATGCAAATTACAAAAGGAAATTAAAATAAAATAATCCTTATGTCAAATTACAAATTACATTTCATTGGATATTTAGGAATTAGGTCACCCGAAATTCGAAAATAACATAAAATAAATAAATAATAAATTACAAAATTAAATTAAAATAAAACAAAAAAAAAATGTAAAGTTATTAACCTTGCACTTAATTTTCATTACAATTAAGTTGCCTACATATCCTCTTGGGGGGTTTAGAGGAATCATAGGTCACGTAGTTCTCTTACCTTTTATTGCAGGTTTGTTGATGACATGGATTTGTGATGACTTGAATACGTGATCCACATCTTCTATTCCCCCGTTGTACTTGTTGCTCCACTTTCATGTTCGTCATCTTTGAAGAAATCATATGTTATCTCATGTTCGATTTCTTATTGCCTATATTGAGCCTTTGTCCAATCATCCACACAAACCTGTATCTGGAGTGCTTTCGGAGTCAAGCATGAACGCCTTTCATCCAAGATATTTCCCATGGCGCTGAACTCTTGTTCCACCGCCACTGTAGAAACTGGTGTTGAAAAAATATTTTTGACTATGATAGTCATGATTGGATAGTACTTTGCGTACTCTTTTCAATATTGTAATATATCAAATTGTTTCTCTGGCGTATCTTCTATAAACTCACCTTCTATAAACTCATAAGAATCATTTAGATAAGATTCAAGCTTAGAATACTTGTTAGTGCTTAATGAAGAAGAATATCTAGGTTTTTTGGTTTTTTTTTTTTTTTTTATAATAGACTATACCCTAAATTCAAAAATCCCGAGGATGATGATATGGGTTGTGCAGTTTGTGTTCGTGTAACATCTAAGTTGAGTGAGGATCCATAAACTAAAAGATATTCATCATATAAAGAATACAATCATTTTTTAATTCTATCATAGCATGCATTAACATTATATTCTATGTTTAATCCTTGGAAGCCATAATAACCATTAAGATAATAACAAAAATGTTCTAATTTACAACGTGGATCAAAAATCATGGCAATCAAATAAATATCTGGTAACTCATCATAATAACGTAACCATTTTTCCTTCATAGCATTAACGGCTTCCCCTATTTCTACGTCGGATTCATAACAAGCAAATGCACCAGCAATATTTAGACTTTCAATAATAAATAAATGAGTTGTAAGATAATAAATACCAGATAAATTTGTTGTAGCAATATGAAAAACTTTTAAGAAATTGAAAACGTTGTAACAAGCATCCCAATGAGATTTATAAAGTTGAATGTCAATAACATGAAATTGAATAAAAGAAACTAATAAATCTCTATACTCGTAACTTTGAGCAAACAATTTATAAGTAGAATTCCAATGTGTTGGAACATCACGAGCAAATCTAACGGCACGTCTATCATTATAGAAGAATGTTTCCATAAAAACTGAAAGGCTTGTTTAATAGGTGGAATAAAATGATCAAGAGTTTCTAATCCTTTTTGAACACATAAATTTAAAATATGGCATGCACATCTTTGATGAAAAAATGCACCACCAAAAAATGGTTTGCATAAATTAATTAATGATGGAATAGCAGCAGTATTGCTAGAAGCATTATCAAAACCAATTGCAAAAATTTTGTTCTTAATTTTATACTCTGAAAAAACAATTCTAAGCATTCTAAAAATATTATGAGCAGTCTGTAAATCATCAAAAACTCTAAATGAAAGAATTCTTTTTTGGATATTCCATGCATCATCCATAAAATGGCAAGTGACACCCAAGTATAAATGTGATCGCTAATGATCAGTCTATATATCGGCACATACGGAAACACGACCGTTATATTTTTTAAAAAAATCTTTCTAACTTTTTTTTTTCTTTTACATAAATCTTTTCAAGTGTATATACAAGAGTGGATCTAGGAACACGGCATGCCGTAGGGTTTTATACTCGTCGACAATAATTAATAAAACCAACCCTTTCATCAAAACCGAATGATAAGTGTTCTACTACTACCATTCTAGCTAATTCTTCCTTATTTTGTTTATCAATATAATGAAATAATTGTTCATTAGGAGTAGCGTACCTGAGAATTTGTATTTGTGACCTCGATTTAGTCTCTGCTTTTGGATGTTTGATTTGAATATGCTTCCAATAAGTGCCATATCCTCCGGATTTTGACGACTTATATACTTTTTTGCAATAATTGCAAGCCGCTACATAGCTTCCATATCCTTGCCTAACTTTCTTCATATGTTTGACGAATAGATTATATTTGCTCTGCTTTGGATCCGGTTCGTTCTCATCTGTTTTCGGTGGATCAAAATCATAATCCAGAGGTGCATCAATATCAGACATATTTTCTGACTGGCTTGTCAAATTATGGCCCGGGGGGGGGGGGGGGGTGGCATTATGATTGGGTTCTGAAATTGTTAAAAAGGGAGTATGAATGTTTAGGCATAAGTCTTCAGCATAGGTTTGGCGTTGCAGATAATCGTGATATATGGTGTCGTTATGACCGAGATTATCGACCATTTGATCCTTTCCTTTCATCGAAATCGAACGCCTAGGACAGTCACAGCCGTGACCCCTTCCATTTCCACCACTTGCTATTGGATTGGACGGAATAAATTTGAAGAGAAATAGATAATTGAAAACTTAGAACTTAGAATAATAATACTATAAATCTATAATACTATAATACTATAATAATAGTAAGTACTAAGTAGTAAGTAGTAACTAGAAATAATATAAATTGCAAATAAAATAAATTGTAAATAAATGAAATTGAAAATTTAGTATTTAGTAAATACTAAATAGCAATTGGTTATTCGGAAATTAAATAAATTAGAAATAAGATAAATTGCAAATAAAATTAATTGGAAATAAAATTAATTGCAAATAAAATATATTGAAAATAAAATTAATTGCAAATAAAAAAAAATTGTAAAATGAAATAAATAATAAAAACTTTGGAAACTTGGAGTCATGGAGAGTTGGAGAGTGTTGGAGACTTGAGAGTTGAAACAATGAAACTTGAAAGACAAATTAGAGATTTAAAATTAGAGATTTAGAGAATTGAGAATAGAGAGAAATGAGAGAATGAGAGAAAAATAAGAACTTGGCGTGAGAAAAAAATGAAAGGGGAGGCGGGTATTTATAGATAACAAAAATAATTTTTTGTTTTTGTTTTTGTTTTTTTTTTGTTTTTTAAGGGGTAGCCGTTGAGCCCAACGGCATGCTGACATCAGCATGTTGTTGGGCTTAATGGTCACCCAAAAAAAAATTAAAAAAGAAAAAGAAAGAACCAGCCAGTTTGAATTAAACCAGAACCGTCAGTTTTAGGACGGTTTGAACCGGCTGGTTCGACAAACCTTAGAATCGGAATCGGAATCGGAACTAGGGGTGGTCGGTTCAGGTTTCGGTTCCAGTCCGGTTCCACGGTTGGGACCAAAACCTTGCCAGATCTATTATTTACAACATATTGACAACTTGAATGTCACATGTGAATGAATTTAGATAGAATTTTTGAGAAACCTATCATTACTCTATATTTATATCATAAAAGTCATTCTCTCTATAATTTTATTTTATTATATTTTTTTAAAACTCTGCTTAATATTTAGACCATTATAACCTTTGCTGTAGTTTTTATCTCCACTTGAGGAAGATGAACAAAAACGACGCAGTTTCAAGAGAAGTAAAATTTTAAAGTTTTTTATTTTCAAAATTATTGACACTTGTTAGATTCTAATTGGGGTAGAAGTTAGGGTGAGATTGTTAAATTTTACAAGATTATGTAGTAAAATTGTATATAAACCTATTCAATTAAAGTGAAGGGCAAAACAATCCATTTACAACCACTAAACTTTGGTTCAAATTGATATATTTTAGAAAATAAAAAATGTAATAACTCTACAAAAAAGAAAATAAAAAAAATGTAAACATCATTTAAAAAGGAAAAAGAAAAAGAGTAGTGCTATTGGTATACCGTCTACTGATTTATTTATGCTCAACTTTTTAATTATTTAGTATTATTTTTTTTTCTTTATCAAAATTACCAAAAGAGACATACAATTTAAGATAAAAATAATAATTCTATGAAGTATAATAAAACCCCACATTCCTTTTCAAAAAAAAAAAAATTTTTTTTTTTCTTGTAATCCTTTTTTTTGAAATATTTTTTTTTTCTCAAACCCTAAAAATACTTATACCGAATCCTATTTAAACAATAAATCAAATACTTGAGGTGCATTAGACAGATGAGATATTGATTATTATTTAATCTCATTACCCTTTTATAATCTGAAAGTGAAATGATAATAACCAAAATAAATAAATGCTCTTTGCTTATTGTTTCGTTTTGTTTGTGGGTTTGTTTCGTTTTTTTCCTATGTGTTTTGTCTTGGGTTGCTCTTTTCTTTGTTTTTTTTTTGGGATTGTTTGTTTGTTCTTTGTCTTATAACTTTCTGACCTTTTCTATAAAGCTTGATGTTAAAAAGAAAAAAAAAACTAGAAAGGAAATTAAAAAAAAAAAAAAAATTCGTTCGTGGGAGGTGAGAGAAAGACAAGACCATAGATAAACATATCTGAGATAGATAGAGATATTATAGATGATGTTTATTAAGTTTAAAAAATAAGTAAAAGAACAGTTTTAAAAGTAAATAAAATAAATTAATAAAAGCATTTAATTTTATTTAATTAAATCAAAATTTAAATAAGTGGAGTATAAATAGATCGGTAAGGGGTGTGCCAATAACACTACTCTAAAAAAAAGATGTGTCAAATGAAAAGCTATAGGGAATTACCCATAAACAAAAATAGCATAATATTATAGGGACTAAACCGATAATCGCCCAAACAATTATTACTAAAAAATAAAAAAATAAAAAAATAAAAACCAAAACCCTGTCGTCTGTTGAGAAAGCAAGCAGTCGCCAAAAGAGTGAGAAACATTTTATCTCTTTTTGGCGGCAGGAATTTGAAGAAGCAGCAGTTTGTGAATGGCAATCTTCACTTGTTCACCTAATTTTTTATCATTTTCTTCTTTACCATCTTCTCTGGGTCCGTTTATTAGTACCCATCACAACAGATTCATAAGTTGTCATCAGAGCTCTAATGGACGGCCGTCGATAAGCTGTAGCTCTTCTTCTGACCAAAACCCCATTAATATGAGGTATGAATTTGCCCATTTTACTTTCTTTTTGGGTTTTCAATTATTGTAGTGGATAACTGTGTTTGGTGTTTGTTAAAATGTCTTGTGTGGAATTGTATCAAGTTGGTTTTACAAACGATAATTGATGGAGTTTGTGAATGGAACTACATAAAATTAAAAGAAGAAATTTTTTGAAGACTTGAGATAAGAGAAAAATTGCTAGAGACTGTATGAGTTATACTGGCTTTTTTCGGTTTTAGACTTCAATATTTCTGGTAGGATATTTGATTAAGCGTAATTATATATATATGTGTCGATTCTTGATGTTGTTAATGGACAAGACACATGAAGAATCAGGATTCTGAATGATGAAACAATAGAAGAAAAGAGGACAAAATTTCTTTAATTTGATAAGTAAGATTGTGCATCAGCGAGTGGATTGGTGATGAATGAATTTAAATATTCATGTGAGAAGATTAAAAAATATCTGCCCATTCGTTAAATAGTTAAATGCTATTGATTGTTATTGAAAACAGAATCTTGAGCCCTTTTCCAGAATATAGAAACCATTCCTATTCATTTTTCAGTGGCACTAAGTTTGGCTACTTGGGAAAACTAGAGTTTGTCTTATGAAAATGTTTGTTATATCCATTGTTGCAAAGGAAGACTCCTTAAAAATTTGTTCACAAAAGATTCCTGGGTTTCACTGTGAAGCAAGTTTAATTAGTATGTCTCTTCCATGCAATCAAACATACCAGACATTTTTTAGTGGATTTTTTTTAATAAATTTAACATTGCTTCTCACTCTTTCCCATATGCCCGACCAACAGTTTGCAGGAATCACTGTTGATAATAACACCAGTTTCATTGCAAGTGATTTGGTTAGGTTTTTGAGATTAGCTTTAATTAGTTGGTAAACATGCTTGCAAAATGGTCTGTCTTTTTTATCATACACCTTCAGTTTTAATGATGAGTCCGTGTTCTTCAGTGTCCCAGTTCTTTATGATGGAATTATATGATTAAATTCTGTTTGAAATTAACTGGAGCTAGTTATATCTAGATCCTTTGTATAATCTCTATGTATAGTTTCCAAGGGGATTGGAAGATGGCTTGTCAAAAAAGAAAATTTTGTGATTAACTGGAATGATTTATCCTTTAATACACATGAGATTTCTTATGAGGGGTAAGGCTCAGTATGTCTCTCTAACTTTGTCTACTTCTCTCATTTTTTTTCTTTTTTCTTTTTAAATAAATTCCTTGTACTGTCAAGGTTTGTCAAGAAAGAAAAAATAAATCTTTGCATCATGTTAACATATTGTCTTAATGAATGCACATTAATAAACAAAGTCTTTTGATTTTGATTTCTATGTGGAGAAATCTTTCAAGGAATGGAGCTCTATTTTTTTCTTCCCTCATCTTCTTGAACTCTGGTCTCAGTGTAACACATTAAAGTTATTGATTCATTTTTATTTGAGTCACTATGTGTTGAGGCTATCCGATATTGTAATGATTCATCTCTTATGCACTTCAGTGATTGTGTTTATGTGATCTGTTGTTTGAATTTGTTACTTCCCACACATAGATGCACATAATTTCACAATTTTTAGTGTTTGGAATTTAAATGCTAGGTTCTGAGGTATCCGCTTTGTTAACTTCATTGTTTTAACAGGCAACCTCAAATGTCCTCTATGTCTCCCTTTGGTGTGACACTGAATGAAGCCAACATGTCCACACCATCCTTAAAATGGCGAAGGGTGTTGCTTAAAGTGAGTGGAGAAGCACTTGCGGGTGATCAAGCACAAAATATTGATCCAAAGGTTGAACTGTAAATGATTATTTTTACTTCATAGATTTCTATCTTTTTTCTTTATAGTTGTTGAGGATGGATTTTTTTTTTTTTTAAATGTAGGTTACTATGTCCATTGCTAGAGAAGTTGCTGCTGTGACTCGCCTTGGAATTGAGGTTAGTTTCTGATACCTGCCTATAAATTTTGTTGTTTGACAATGGGTTTTAATTCAATTTTTTGTTTTAAAATTGGTTGTTGTGTTTGCCTTTTCTTTTATTAATATTAAATTTTTCTTTATTAGGAAGCTCTAATGGTTCTTGTGCTTGCATTATCATGTCATATTGCTGACAAGCTGTCTGATTATTTGTTGAATTATTAATGCGGTCATGATAAGTGTTTTAACCATTCAAGAGCATGTTGTTGCGAGCATATTTCCTATGCAATTCAATTGTTATTTGTCGATATTAGCTTTTTAGAAGTTTGATATTATCTGAGTTTTATTTAGGGATATTACCCGTTTGCACTAGATTTGTTTTTCTGATTTGAGTTTGGTTCGGCTTCCTGGTTGATTCTGGTCTGGCCTCTAAATGGGCATTAAATGTATTTCGGAGAGGATTTTTTTTTTTTTTGTTGACAAATATAGAAATCCTAGTTATATTGTCGCTTTCATCTCAGTTTCTATCTCTTCCCTCCTCTCTGCTCTTTCTTCTAGGTTAATTTTTTCTCTTCTTCCCTTTCTCTTTTATTCTTTCTCCATCTTCTTTTCTCCTTCTATTTCTGCAATAGTTATGGGGATAGAGTTTGTACTTATGATTGAATAACATATAGAACCAAAAAAAAAAAAAAAAAAAAAAAGTGGGAGAAGCCCATTATTATATGAAGTTGATGAAGCATAAAAACTTAATTTTAAATATTTAAAAAGAAATCAAGGAATTGCATGGAAATTTGCGCAACAGTTCCATATTTTATTTTCTGTTAGAAAATCCATCAGATTTCTGTCTAGAGCTCCTGAACTCCAAAAGTAATTTGTGCTATTGTTGGCTTTCAGTGTCTGGCGTCTAAGTCATTTTTGTCAAATTTTTCAGGTTGCAATTGTGGTTGGTGGCGGGAACATCTTCCGTGGTGCCTCATGGGCAGGAAGTAGTGGCCTTGACCGTTCATCTGCTGATTATATAGGGTAATTCATTCTTAACTGGGTTATTCAAATGCATATTTTTTAAGTTCAGCTTCTGTTAACATCTGTTGTTGTTTATTGCAAGTTAATATGGAACTGACCTGGTTCATGAAAAGATAATTTGCTACTCCACTTCCTCTACCTCCCCCACCCCACCCTCTTCCCTCTTATTTCTCTGTCCGTACTCTGTACTACCCTTATCTTAGACGACATATGAAGTGGATGAAGGTTATATGTTAAGTGAGTATTCTGTATTTGGACCACCAATGCAGGCTACAATCTTGGAACTTGGAAGAGTTGCCACTATAGCATAGATTTAGGATACTATTAGTTGAAAAACAGGAGAGTTTTGTCATCTGACTCTAAACAGAATTTATTTTGGTTACAATGAAACTCCTCTGAAGTTTGCAGCTTCCTTCTTCGTGTTATTTAACTTGCCTATTGTTCTACTATTTTTACTAGGATGTTGGCGACTGTCATGAATGCTATATATCTTCAAGCAACCATGGAGAGTATTGGCATTCCCACCAGGGTCCAGACCGCATTTCGCATGTCAGAGGTTGCAGAGCCATATATACGACGAAGAGCTGTGAGGCATTTGGAGAAAGGAAGGGTTGTGATTTTTGCAGCTGGGACCGGGAATCCATTCTTCACCACAGATACCGCTGCAGCCCTTCGCTGTGCAGAAAGTGAGTCTTGATACCTTGGAATTTCAATGCTTGAGGGTTTTTATCATAGATTTTAAGATGTGATAAATGATCTCAGTAGTGTTATTATTAATTTTTTTTTTTTCAAGAGTTTAATATGAACATCCAATTGTGATCTAGTTAATGCAGAGGTTGTTTTGAAAGCAACAAATGTTGATGGAGTCTTTGATGATGATCCTCGACATAACCCAAATGCTCGAATTTTTGATACTCTAACATATCAAGAGGTGACTTCAAAAGATCTTTCAGTAATGGACATGACTGCCATTACTTTGTGCCAAGAAAATAACATTCCTGGTATGTTATTCGATATCTTTTTAATGACTTGAGGTAATGATAAGGCGCATGTTGTACTGAGTTTGTCTACTTGATGCAGTTGTTGTCTTCAATCTAAGCCAACCTGGTAACATTGCAAAAGCCATCAAAGGAGAGAGAGTGGGTACATTGATTGGAGGGACACAGAATTCTGAAGTAGCAACAGGATGAGGTTCCCTGCCTTTGGTGATTCGATTTAAGGAGCAGAATTGAGTTTCAGATCTTGAAGTATTCTTGAGTTACTGTTTTGAAGTAAAAGACAAAGCATGGTTTCTTAAGTGTAATGTGATTTTGTACATAAGTATAGGACTACTATTGAACTTTTGTAGAACACAACTTATGCAGCAAATGTTAGTTAGAAATTAGAAATTCATTCTGGAGACTATCATTCACTTTTATAATAGCTAACTTTGCCATTAAATTCACAAACCAAATTGTACAAGAAACTAGTAGAAACATCTCCAAATGTTTTTGGTCATTGGAGAAGACAAATCACCCACTTCTAACTTCTAACTTCTAACTTCTAACCTAAACCCAACCCTACAAAAATTACCAAATGTTTACAAAATCTCACATACAAATTACAATACAAGTTAGTGGAATACCAAAAATAAAATAAAATAATAATAATTAAAAGCTAAAAATTCCAAATCTGCCCAAAAAAATCAGGTGAAAAAATAGGAGAACCAACAACACCTGAAAACAAACCCGAAGGACTTGCCAGAAACCCACTACTCCCATGAAAATTGTAATTAAATTGACTCGGCTCAGTCGCCGGCGTGAAATACCTTTCTTGGATCACCGGCGGCAACGTCGCCGGCAACAATACTCCCGGGATCCGGCTGATTTCTGTTCCTTCTTCTACTATGTCAATACTAGTAGTAGTAGTAGTAGTGGTGCCCTTCGCTTTGGGACTCACTCTCTCAATTGAAGCGAGTCTCGCCGCCGGAGATACGTCTCCGCCGCTGCAGAAGTCGTCGGAGGAGACGCCGGTCAGTCGCTGGACTGTGGTCATGAAATCGTCGACGGTGGCGTGGATGACCTTGGGAGAGACGGCGTAGATGATGACGGGCTGGGGAGGGGGCTGGTGGTTGTGGTGTTGGTGGTGGTGGTGGTGACGGTGGTCTAGTGGTGGTTTGGGCGGTTTCTTGATCTTGTGAGAGTCTTTGTGGATGCTTAGCGGCGGAGGACGGGGGCCCTGTAGCTGAAGCTGACTTTTGGACGGCGGTCGTTTGTCGTCGAAGGAGGCCGGAAAGTTTGAGAAGTCGTCCATTGAAAGATTTGATGGAGTTGAATTGTAAGTGGAGGCTTGTTGAATTGAGTAGATGACTAAATTGATAAAAAAAAAAAAAAAAGAAAAAAAAAGATAAAAAAAAAGGAGAAATATTAGCTCAAAATTTTATTATTTGTTGGTGAGAATTGAATGCTTCTTTTAAGATTATTGAAAATAAGAGTTGGTCCAGTTGGAGTTTGGAGTTCACAATGTATGACTTTGACTTCGAAGACTATAACATATATAGTATAGGGCAAATTACAATGACATCCCTTACATGACATGAAAATATAATTTTTGCTTTAATTATAGAAAAGTTCCACAATTAGTTGACTTCTTGGGAGAAAAATAAATATTAGCATCCGAAAACATTAAAATTTGATAAAATAGACAAATCTAACCTATTTTGGAAACTGAACTTCACTTTTAACTATGTTTTCAAAATAAAACCATATTCAACCAAAACTTTCAAAAACTATTCAAAAATAACTTAAAGGTGACAAAAATGCCCATATAGTTTTTTTTTTTTTTTCCTTCTATTTCTTTTTTCTCCTAGTTCTTCACTTTCTCTCTCTGAAACATCTCTCTCTCTCTAAGATCTCTTTCTCTTCGTTATAGTTTTTCTTTTCTTTTCTTTTCTTTCTTTCTTTCTTTCTTCTCTCATAGTTTTTCATTTTCTCTGTATGAAATCTCTCTCTCTCTCTCTCTCTCTCTCTCTCTCTCTTTGAAATTTGTTTCTCTTCGCTCCTATTACTCTCGATCGTCTTCAATCTTGTAAAACAATGTAACTATCACCACAAAACTTGATATCATTACCACAGTTTTTCTCACAAACTCGAGTATGAGCTCCTTAAGTCGAATTTGAAGGTTATAAGTTCAAAATTATTGTTTTTAGAAGCTTGAGTCTTCTTGATCTAACTTCTTTAACCATACGGTCATTTTTTAATGTTGTAAACAGCTTAAAATTGTTTGTAATAGTGTATCTTTCATGGGTTTTCTCAGATTTTTCGATTATGTAGTGGTTTTCAAAAACAATTTTGAAGTTTTCAAAATTTTTAGGTTTTTGATGAACGTTGCTTGATAGCTTGCCATGTAATATGTTTTTAGTTCATTATATAACATGTATGGCATGTAATATTTTAGTCAGTTTATCATGTCATATGGCCATATGGGTCAGTTTATCACGTAACATTTAACTCATCATGTAATATTTATCTATAACTTTTCTAATTTAGTTGTACCACTAAATTTTCATTTATGGATGTTTGTAGATTGATCATAAGATTCAATGGATATTGGGAGGATGACAAGTATATGAGTGGTGAATCAATAGGGCTTATTGTGCCTAAGAGACTTAACATACAACAACTTGGTATCATTGGTACGTGTAGTTGCCAACATTGACATAAATAATGGCGACATCATACTAAATGGAATAGGTTAAAGACATTTGGGGTAGTTGAAAATGAATATTATAGATGATGTTGATGTTACATTTGCATTGATGGAGGATAGATGTACTCTTGTGATTTATGTCACAAGTGTAGCAAAACACAACATGTCTAGACAAGTTGATGGAATGCATCAGACACTTTCTCCCAAACATCCCACCCATACATCTGTAAGTGGTAGTAACTAAGTATGTTGGTCAGAAACGAACATGTCGTGTTTGTGGAGGAATTAGACACTATTGTAAGTAGGGATGGTAATTTTACCTGGACTCGCAAGTATTGAACTGAACCCGAACGACATAGGTCGGGTCTGGGTCTAAAATGATGAATTCACACTGGGTCCGGGTCTGGTCAAAAACCCGGACCCAAAATCGACCTGAGGACTTGAATAGTGAGTGAGTTTAAGAAGCCGCGTTAAGAGGGAATGTAGCCTGTGAGGTTCTTGTTTGGGAGGTAGAGTGAGCTGACTCAATTTCTGATGCAGTGAATGTCGGGCCAGTGATAAGGAGTTGAGTCAGACTCGGACCATGAGTCGAGCGAGTGAGTTGGGTCTGTTGAACTGGTGGCTTTGAGTGCGAGAAGAGCGAGACCGTCTTGATTGAGAGAGACATATTGGAATATTGAACAAGACTGAATTGAGTAGGAGCAGTACTTGAAAAACAACAAGTGTTTGAGTTTCCATACTCTGTCTGATAACTTGGTTTTAGATCACGGCCGTTGATTAAGTCAACATGATATTGATGATCATGCAACCAGGAGTTGCTTCCAGAGAAGAAAAAGAAGGAAGAATTTGAAATTGAAATTGAATGTAAATAAGAATAGTTAGTGTTCCCGAGAAGGCTGTGGCAGATTAACGTGTCTATACAACGTATGAATTTGTTGACCTCTGTAGGCACTACATAGCATTTTCAAATGAATGAAACCAGTTAATTAAGTAATAATAAATTACTAATCATTTAATAATTTGTCTTGCATGATAATCTAGAAAACAACTTTATTTCTTTCTTCTGTCTTCTATTTACTATTTTTCTTATTTAGTTATATATATATATATTAAATTTTATTTTAAGTACTTTATAGGTTTTCCGGGTCCGTGGGTCCACACCTGGACCCGTGAAAATTCGTGGGTCATCGGAGCAAGTTTGGGTCTACTTAAGACCAGCAGGTCTAGACTCAAACCCAAACATGCGAATTTTCATGGGCTTGGGTCCAAAATTAGAGTCCTAGAGTGTCTTAGATATAAACTCATTATTTTAGTAGTAATTAATTCTTCGTGGGAACGATCATTTCTTAACCGTTGTGCTATCGTTTACAATTTGTGCACTTGCAAGGTTTTTATTACTTTTGTTTGTCAATTTGGAACAAGTTTTTAGCATCGTTGTTGGGAAATTAAATTGCTTACTTTGAGTTTATTTTTCTTTTGTTATTATTTTTTAATTTTCTTAAATTTTTAGGGTTAATTATTATTATTATTATTATTATTTATAGGTTTATCATGGCTTATCAAAACCCATAAGAACCGGGGCTAGTCCAAGTGGCACCAAACAATCTCACGAGGCCCCTCAAAGATTTCATGGTCCCTAGAGCATTGGACCAACCCTCGTGCATCACTCTTCCATGCAACAACAAGAATTTTGAGATCAAGAGTGGTACAATTCATCTTTTGCCACAATTTTATGGGAAATTGGGAGAAGATCCTCATATTCATATCAAAGATTTCTTCACAGTTTGTGCTACAATTTTGAATGGAGGTGTGAGCGACGAAGAGATTCGGCTGAGGCTATTTCCGTTCTTACTTAAGGAAAAAGCCAAGGAGTGACTTTACTCATTACCAAGTGGATCCATCACAACATGGGTTGAAGCAAAATTCCTTTCAAAAAATTTTCTAGCTCAACGAACAAACAAAATTCGGAAGGAAATTATAGGAGTTCAACAATTCGAGAATGAGCAGTTCCATGAATGTTGGGAACTTCTTTTGAGACTCCTGAATTCTTGTCCGCATCATAGAATAGAAGAATTACTGCTCATGAAATCCTTTTATGAAGGCTTACTTGACTCTGAGAGAATTATGGTGGATGCAACAAGTGATTATGGGCCACAAGTTGATAACTTGACTAATTTGTTGAAAAAATTGATTCCAAGAGCTTAAGTGTGTGCGGTGTGCACAAATCCTGGACATTCATCGGAATCATGCCCAAGTCTTGGTGGCTATGAGGAGGATATGGCTCAAGTGAACTACTTGCAACAACAAAAGAATGACTCATTCTCCAACACTTACAATCAAGGATGACGTCAACATCAACAACCACCAAGGCAAAGTCAATACACACCCCAACCAAGTGTACCTCAACAATCACCTCGACAAGGTAAATCTCTCGAAGAACTAATTGAGCTCTAAGCATCCACTCTTTTGTGTAGGAAACAAGACAATCAATTTCTCAATTGTCTACATCCGTGAAAAATATTGAGACTCAAGTGGGACAAATGGCAATTTCCTTGAGCCAATTAGTTACAAATCTGAGAGGCAACATTAAGTCATGCAAAGTCGTCACACTCTGAAGTGACAAAGAATTGGGCGAAGATGTGAAGGAAGGAGTGGAAGTGACTAATGATACAATAGAAGAAAAAGAAATTCCTAAACCAAAAGCGAAAATTTCACCAAGGGATCGACAACAAAAGAGGAAGGATATGGCATGTTTTAAACTGACCGCTGAATTTTTAGCATCAGTACCATATCCAGGGAGATTTCTAAGGGGAAAGGAAGAGCATAACACAAAAGAGATTCTTGAAACCTTTCGGAAGGTGCAGGTCAACATCCCTCTACTGGATGCCATTCAACAAGTTCCGAAATATGATAAGTTTTTGAAGGACTTATGCACCAATAAGAAGAAGCTCAAGGAGAAAGAGACAGTGGCCTTAAGTGAGGAATTCTCTGTTGTGCTTTTACGCAAGCTACCTCCAAAACTCAAGGATCCGAAGAGTTTCACCATTCGTGCATTATCGGGACCCAAAGGTTTAAACATGCTTTACTTGATTTAGGTGCTTCTATTAATTTGATGCCTTTTTCTATTTTTGAATCTTTGAAAATAGGTCGAAGGCCTCTGTAAGCATACAGCTCGCAAATCGATCAATTCGATATCCAATAGGAGTGTTAAAAGATGTGTTAGTCAAGGTGGGTGAGTTGATATTTCCCGCTGACTTTCTAGTTCTTGAGATGAAGGATGCTCCCACCCCAGGAAGAGATTTGCCCTTGATCCTTGGAAGACCATTCATGAGGACCGCGAGGACAATGATTGATGTGTATGAAGGAACACTCACAATGTCCATGAATGAGGAAACGGTAAAATTTAATGTTTTAGATTCTTTTAAGTTTCTTAACGAAAAAGGTCTGTGTTTTTTTATGGATTCAATAGATAAATAGGAGATTCAAAAAGAAAAACCATTGGTAGAAACAATGATTACCAAGAAACCTCCTGATCCCACCTTAGTCCATTTTTCCTTTGAAGACAACATCACTCCAAGGGTTATTGAGGTCATGCACATGATAAATGCATGAGAAGAAAAAGAAGGAGAAAAAGACCTTCACCGTGGGACAAAAAGTGTCGCTCTACAATTCAAGATTTCATCTTTTTCTTGGTAAGTCTTGTTCTAAATGGCATGGTCCTTTTGTTGTTACTAATATTCTCTCTCATGGTGGTGTAGAGATTTGCAATGAGAAGAAGGGGAATACATTTAAGGTGAGTGGATATAAATTGAGGATATTTTTTGAGTCACATGATATGAACAAGGTTCGTGATCTGGATTGATGAAGCCGAGCTGAATATGTCAAGTCGAAACGTTAAACCAAACGCTAGGTGGGAAGCAACCTATCTAGATTTTTCTTTCCTCTTTTTGTTTTTATTTTTGTTGTGTCACTCCTCTTCCTTATATTGTCTAACATTAAACATATATTTCTTATTTAAACATTGAGTACAATGTTTAGATTAGGTTTGAGGGTGTGGGTTTATTTTTCGTTTTGTTTTTTGTTTGTTTTTGAGTTTTTGTGTTTTTGTGTTTTTGTTTTCTGCTGGAGATATTTTTGTGCAAACTTTCTCTTTAAAAATGTATCTTTTGGCAAGGATATAAATTTTTTCGTCCACATTGGGTTTTTTGATTTTTCAATACAAATCTAATGGTATAAAGAACGTAAAATTCTAGACGTAATTTGAAAGTTATGATCAATTCTTCGGCCAAAGGTTAGAAGCGATGCTCTGTTTCGCGAATCCACGGGTGAGCTGTCTACATTGCTCATTGTAACACTTTTCCAAATTGATTTTTAAACTATTTTCTGAATAAAAAGTGTTTATTTACATGTCTAGTTTCTTGTGTCAAAATTTAAGCAAATATCGTTGAGTATTTTTAGAGATGCGCATTTGAATGTGGACATATGTCAGATTTGAATTTCAGCAGAATTTGTTTTTGTAAATTGAGTCAATTTTTTGTGTTTTTGTTTTTGTGTTCTTTTTGACAAGTTTGCTACTGATTTGAATCTAATTGCATGCTGTGCACATGAATTCTTAACTTTAGGATTGCATTGATAGTTAGTGTATCATGTTTTGAGTAAAAGCTTGAATCTTGATGATTTGTAAGTGGATGCCATGCTTGTTTATTTATGGAAGAATTGTGGAGACTACCCTAGTGGGTATCACAACTTTAAATTGTGTAAACTAAAAGGGTTTTATGTGAGTTAAACATAAAACGAAAGATCACCAAAACACCAAGATGGTGATGATCTTATAGATAAACAGTCCAACAAGTTTTAAGGATACAAGTCGTTTAACAGAAAGAAGGAAACATTACCCTCACTGCCAAAGCTTTTATGATCTCCTTTGCAGCTTTACACGTTGCAGCTTCCTCCCTTGCCAGTGACCAAGTTTCCTCAATTTTTTGTTGGCATTCTTGAATCTTTTTGTCTCCAATTTGACATTGCTTTTCGAGGCTCCTAGCCTATTAAAATTGCATGCTATGCACATGAATTCTTAACTTTAGGATTGCATTGATAGTTAGTGTATCGTGTTTTGAGTAAAAGCTTGAATCTTGATGATTAGTAAGTGGATGCCATGCTTGTTTATTTATGGAAGAATTGTGGAGACTACCCTAGTGAGTATCACAACTTTAAATTGTGTAAACTAAAAGGGTTTTTATTAGTTTTCACTCCTAAACACTCTTTATGTCCTTCATTGTTTTAGATTGATCTCATTAGGTTTTTGCATGGGATACTAATGAACTATTCTCTCTTAAAGGTATCACATATTTTGCTTTTGTTCTTATGTTGGATGAACTTTAAGAAGTGATGTTAGGCAATGTGTGTTACCCTATATAAAAGGCATTAAATTTCCATTAGCCATGAGACATGAGTGTGTTGTGTGTGCTTTGATTCTTATTGGTATGCAAATTTGTCTTGTCGTTTTTGTTTTAATTGTTTTTATTTTGAGTCTTTTTGAGTCAAGTGTTTGTGGGTATCGCTGCTCAAGAGACTATAACTCCTCCTCCGGGGACACCTAAAGGTTTAAAGGCTTGTAGCATACACTCAATGCTATCGTGTTTCCTTACGAAAATGGCCTAGGTATATTAGTTTGTTTTTAGTTTTTGTTTTTGTTTTGATTTTGCTCGAGGACTAGCAAAAGTTAGGTTATGGGGTATTTGTTAGGTTGATAAATGTTGATATTTAAGACCTCTAATTCTTATGTTTTATGTTATTTTCTTGAGTATAATTGAATATTTTAATATGTTTGTTGAGATTGTGTAGAAGATAGCTCTTAGAATGAGTTTGAAGACAAAAAGCTTATTTTAGAGCAAGTTTGGAGAAATGCCTCCGTAGCACATCCGACTTGTGAAGACTATATCTCCCTTTTTAGATTGAATTAGGTTGAGATCTACATGTTTTCGGAAAGCCCTGGAAGTCTAGTTTTCAACGCACTTTATGGTTTGTCGATCGGAGTTTTCTAAATGAAGTTATGACTAATTCAGTAACCAAAGGTCAGAGGCGGAAAAGTCAACCACGGCCTTGATCGCGGTTTGTGCACAATTGCCTACGAAGTGACTTGGGCAGCGGTACAGAGTAGAAGAATTCCATGGTTTGGACCGCGGCTGACCTATGGAGTGACCCAGACAGTGGTGTTACGTATTTTTGGTGGATTTCCACTTCAAATTGGTCAGAATTATCCCAAAGCTTTCCAAATCAAATCCTAATGACTTTAGAATATCAAGACATGTTTGGGAAACTTCCTAAACTCAAATTAGGAATCAATCATCATTGAGGAAATCCAAGCTAAGAAAAGATTCTCATTCATTGTTTAAATCTTCTTTCCTACTTGGTTTGTTTCCTACATTAAAGCAAATTGAGAATCTACAAGGAGAATCACCTATAAGTATCAAAAGCTTCTTCAAGAGAGTGGTAAGAGATTCATTGTTCAAGATTGAAGACTCAAGCAACATTCTCTTACTCTACCTTTCTTTAGATTAGATGTTTTTATTTATTTTTCTAATTTTTATGTCTAGCTAATTTTCATGTTAGTTAGGGCTCTCTTGAAACCCTAAACATGAATTCAATTTTATAGGCAAGTCTTGTTTAATGAAGTATAATTTTCTCAACATAATGATTTCAATTTCTCCATAAGAATTGTTATTCTATTATTATGTTTCTTTGATTGAACACCTTAGAGAATAATTATTTTATTATAGAATATATATTGCAAGGATACAAGTCGGATACCATACGAATCTACCATTGGTTGCAAGAATTAAATGGAATAAGACCCAATTAAGGGAAATTGATTCATGAATTACCTATGATTGATACCGTGTTTTAGGGTTCTTGTGATATTCATATTCTCTTTGTTCTTAATGAATTCCAATTATTAAATCTAAGTATATACCATGCTAGATTATAATTTGGGATATAAGTGTTTATGTAGACATCATGCAACTTACATGCCAACTAAGAGAGAATCATACGGCTTGAGTGAGACACCATCACCTTATCATAAATATCTTCATCATGTTTGATTATTTGTTAACTTCATTATTGTCTAAGGATAGGATTATTGTTTAGTGGTGGATAGGAGGTCCTAACTAATGTTTTTCCAAATATTTTTCCTCATTAGATTTTCTGCTACGTTTTATTTCTTGTTATTTAATTTTCTCTAGTTTAATAATCAAATCAAAAACCCCATTTGTGTGTGTGAGTTAGAGTCTTTGCTTTTATATTTTTAGTTAAATTAGATTCCGAGAGTGTCTTAGATATAAACTCATTATTTTAATAGGTAATTAATTCTTCGTGGGAATGATCCTTGATTAATTGCTGTGCTATCGTTTACGATTTGTGCACTTGCAAGGTTTTTATTATTTTTGTTTGCCTATTTGGCAACCAACATGATGTTAGACAACCAATCAATTACTGAAATTCTTTGAGCGTTTTTGGTGCTTTCATCTTTCTTATCGTAGAGATTTTCTCTAGTTTTACTTCTATTCCCTTTTGATGTGCCTAGAAACCCAAGAACTTTCCAGAGGGCACCCCGAACATGCATTTGGTTGGGTTTAGATTCATCTTGTATCTTCGTAATAAGTCGAAGGTTTCCTGCAAATCATGGACATGATCACTGACCCTTCTGCTCTTGATCAACATGTCATCTACATACACCTCTATTGTCTTCCCAATTTATTTGACGAACATTTAATTGACCAAACACTGGTATGTTGCTCCTACGTTTTTCAGTCCAAAGGGCATGATAGTGTAACAATACAGCCCTTGATCGGTGGTGAACGATGTCTTCTCTTCATTCGGACTATGCATCTTGATCTAATTATATCTAGAGTATGCATCCATCTTTTGGTGTTTAACCGCAAGGTTAGAGGTTCGACTCCTTCTAGCACTAATTATTGACGTCGATTTTTGGATAAATCTAGTCAACAACAAGCTGGTTGATCGATACCCGGATCAACCAACAAAATATGATCTCGATCGTGTTTCTGTTATGCGAGCGAGTTGGTCGGATAAATAATAAATATAAAAGACTGATAAAAAATAATAGAAACACTAAGATTTTTATATGGAAAACCCTAAATAGGGAAAAACCACGGTCGTCTTGACCATAGGGAAAGAGAAATGTTCCCTATGTAAGAAGGATTACAATTTATAAGTTATGTATTACTTGTGGTGCCTCCTCCTCTTTTATGCTTGATATATGTGTTTATATAGGGGTTAGGGTGCTGCCATAGTCCTTGGTGTGCAATTAAAGATTAATACTAGGCGAGATCCTAAGAGGATCGTATATAGACAAGATTCTAGGTGAATTGAGTCCTTGTCATTCATGGTGCAAGGATCTTCATTTCTTGTGGGAGTAATATTCTGAATGTTCATATTTATTACTTGATTTGTCAATTGCAGGATTGTTGGTGATTATCTTGCCTAATCTAGGGTCGAGTCTTGTGGGAGATATGATGAAATCTAGTGTTATTAATAATACATTATATTTGCTGCGTGGGCAACGAGCTCATGTTAATTCACCTATTTGGGGGTTTTTTGGCGTGCAGGTTCCCTTTATGAACGACTTACTCTTTACTCATTAACTTGACGTCGTTGCTTGTGACCCGTCGAGCTAACATGGCCTGATGTCAGGGGCGGACCCACCTTAAAGCCAGGTGGCTCTCGTGCCCTACCTCAATTTTCTTAAAAAAAAAATTGATTTTCTTTTAATATATATAAATATATAATCTAACTTCAATTAGACAATATTAATTCATAGCTCAACTGGTAGTTAGCCTTTTTTGTTTTTTTGTTGATTGTGAGGGGTTCTACCCTCGTCATTTGCATTTTTCAAAAAGAATAAATATCTTTTTTCTTTAATTCAATTTTATCCTATAATTTTGTTTTATGTCTTTTTTATTTTACCATCTTTTCCGATTCGTTTTTCAAATTTTTATCTTTTTCTAATACAAAATAATTCACCTTCTCTTTTTCGGCAATGTCAACTTCTTAATGACCTTTAATTTGTGAATACTTAATTTAATTTTATTTTATATTAAATTATCCATTATTATTTTGAACTTTTATTATTTCTAATAATTTTAGTTTGAAATACCAAACACATCCATCCAATCAATAAACCCTAAAATCTCAAATTTTAATTTATTGGATTAAAATATTCCATCTATTATTATGATTCATTTTAGTTTATCCTTATTATTTTTCTATATTTTATAGTTTTAATGTTTTCAGAATCAATAAATCAATAATTTACCAATAATTAGAAGAATAAAAAAAATTCAAAAACATGTTTAGTAATATTTATTAATTAATTATTTTTGTATAAATTTAATTTGAATTCATTATAAATACAAAACAAAATTTATTATTATAAAATTAGATTGTAATTTTTAATTGTTTATGATATTTTTCTTATTATTATTTATTTATTTTTTATATCATGTTTCTTGTTTTTACTTCTTTTTAAACGTAAGATTATTTAGTTCATCTTGAGTAAGTGTTCTATTTTTATTTTATTTTATCTATTTATATAAAAAAAACTCATTAAAAAAAAACCTCATTTTACTATAACCTTAATTTTTAAGTAATTTTTTTTATATATAATTATTATTTTGTTCAAGTGCCCAACCTGATTAAAATTCCTGGGTCTGCCACTACCTGATGTCATGGAGATTTGGTTCTGTGAATTCCAGAATCTTTGCTGATGTGTTAAGTCGAGTAAAATTAGTCCAAACAAGTTTGAAAGAGTGTTTTTGGAAATTCTGCAAAATTGCTATTTGTAGATTTTAGTAGATTTGTTGTATCTTTGAGGTAATTGCCTTTGAATACGTTAGCAAACAATTGAGTGTGGGAAAAATAGCACCTTAAGGAAAGTAATCCCTTACACCTCAAATCCAATTTTCTTATTCGTTTATCAAATTCGTCAACAATTTCTCATATTGGTGATCATCTAAATTCAACAGTCCTTGCTCGGTTTTTCTTTTTCACGGAACAAAAAAAATGGCCATTAACAATCAATGGTTGATCTCATTTCCTCCAAGGCAATTGCTACATCTGAGATTGTGGGTATTTTTGATTGTTGGAAACAAGAGAGATTTATTTGGCAGATTTTCAACCATTCTGTGTAACATTTTAGATTTTATTGATATATGAGTTTTATAAAAAGAAAAAAGAAAAAAACAAAGTTTAGAGAGAAAATAGAAATAACAGTGAAGGATAATTTTGGTATTACAAAGGGTGTTGAGAGTAAATAATAAACTATTAAGTTTTTAAGATGGACGTGAAGAGTAGATAAGTGTTGGGAGAATTTTTTTTTGGTGGACAATAGAACCCCTTTGTAGAAATCATTTTAGGGTGATGCTCTTGATAATCCATTAAATTTCTTTTTACACTCTATTTTAAATTATTTTTATTATATGATAAATTTATCCTAATTAAAATTACTAACAACTATAAAGAAATTCTAAATACACTACGGAACAATTTTGCTAGAGTTCGATTTTTTTTTTTATAATTATATATATATTTTTTATCTTATTGTGTTTCTCAAATCCTAAAGCATTTTTTTTTCAACATCATTAAAGTTTTATTTGATTCTGAGTCATTGAAATATTCAATTAAATAATAATAATAATTTTGAAACAAATTGATTTTGATAAAAATTTAGGTTTTTATGATGAATTTTTATTTTTATTTTTAAAAGAAGGGTTAAAAGATAAAAAAGATAATTTTTAAAAAAAATATAAAGTGTATTTAGAATTTTTTAAAATTTAAGTTTTTATAATGAAGTGTATTTAAAAAAGAAGTGTGAAAAGAAAAAATATGGATTGTAAGGAGAAAATCTCATCATTTTAATAGGCGATAATGTCGGCACTCTTTCTAGGTACTACGGCCTTAAGAGTATCTCAAATGCAAAAGTGACTTGCATACCAATAATTGTTGACATGACAACAATGTTAAGAGACTTGCTTCCTATGTGGTATAAAAATAGACTTGATAGACAATCAACTCAAAATTTGGTTTTCAATGCTTTTGTCTAAAACACAATTTTTTTAATGATATACCTCTTTTTTTATTTTTTATTTTTTTTATTTTTTTATTTTTTGTTTTATTTTTTATTTTATTTTCTTACCAAAAATATATGAAAAATTAATGTCAGTTTTAAATGTTTACTGAATCAACCTAAAAAATAGCTGTGCAACAGACCGTCTGCAAGTGGACGGTCATGTTGACAATGTCTAATATTTTTTTTTACCACGTCAGCTTGAGGTTGAATATACACTTTTGCATTGAAGATATAATTATTAATATAACGTCTATTTATATTACGTGACATCTTTTTTATTCACAAGCCACGTCTGTATTAAAGATGCTTTAATATAGTCAAATAATGGTAGTTGTGTCTTTAATTTGCCTTGCCATTTAAAGCATTAGAATAATAAGAAAACGGTAAAAAGGAAGCGCTTAGCTTAGGTCTTTAATCCTCACAAGGAAAAAAAAAAAAAAGCAAAAAGAAAAAGCCTTCTCCTCATAGAGTCATAGTTGTATTTCGACTCAAGAAGATTGAGTGATTAAAAAAGAGAATATTTGAGAGAAAAACATGCATTTTGCACTACGCACCAAAATTAGAAACTTAGAAGACAACATTTAGATTGACGAGATGATATTGGTCAAGTGGTATTTTGAATCATACTCTTTCTTCAAGCCGTAAATTTATGTAATGGGTACCGATATTGTAACCTATATTACTATATATATGATTTATACACCCATTTTATAAGTACATTTATGTCTAAAATTTAAAAATTAAACCATTACTATATGCACTCATTCTAATGCCAATAGTACCCTGATTGAAATGAATATATTTATTTTAATACATTTTATTTGTAAACCATTTTAAATTATTAATACACCAATTTTTTTTTATATTTTATTATTATTATTATTATTTTTTTTTAAGAAAACACATTATTTTTCTCAATGCAAATAATAACATACATAGTTTTTCTAGAAAAAAAATCCTCATGAATACATCAATCTATGTCTATCAATTTTTTTTTTAAAAAAATTACTTGTCGCTTTTTATTTATTGATACATTTCATAACTAAACATAAAAGAAAGAAAAAATTTTTTTTTAGAAAAAATTTAAAAAATAAATACCTTTGTATGATTAGTCTTTTGAAACTTCTTTTTTCATTACTTTGTTATACGATAATCAGTAATGATGGAAAATTTTGATACTTGAAATAGAATTAGGGTTCAATAAGGTTTATCATATGATTTTTTTTTGTTGAGATTTAATAAAGAGATATAGTTGAAGATATGGTGGGTTTACATAGTATTTGGTTTATTTTTCATTAAAGTAATTTGTCCTTATGGGTAAATTAGTATTGAGATATTTTTATAATAAAATTTTTAAATAAAATATGAATGTAATCGAGAGCTTCTTTTGACATTCTTATTTATTTATTTATTTATTTTAACACTTCTTTTCTAAAAACACTACCTTCTCAAAATTTAAATTTTAAGAAATTCTAAAGATACTTTATTTTATTACAAGATTATCCTCTTTATCATTTTTGAATTAAATTATTAAAAAGAAATTATCTCTCATAAATGATTAGATTAATTATTACATATTAAATACTCTCTTCTTTAATTACCATATTAAACTCTATATCCTCCAAGACATATCTCTAATTTTCTATCTCCATTTTTTCTCAAGTAAGACTAACAGTTAAGGAAAAAAAAAAAAACTTACCATTAAGCTTGATTTTTAGGAACCATGTGTATGTATATATTAAAGGAAAAAAAAAAAAACCCAAACAACAATTACCTTGTGTCTTTTTTTTTAATCGAAATACGAAAATTCTTTTTGTTACTCTTGTAGGTATGTGATTGCCTAGAGAACTTTAATTATTTCATTAGTCTTATAAATTCTAAGTTTAATCGAATCTAGTTAAAACAATTCAAGCTTTTATATATCTTTTTTATTTTATTTTAAAAAATTGACTTTTTAATATATATATATATATTATTGTTAGTAAATAACTAAAATATTCATAAATATTTTTTTTTTCTTTAACAATTAATCAAAGATTAATTGAGAAAATATGGAAATATGTTTTTTTTTTGAAAAATAGAGAGAGTAATTATGAGAGAGTGTTTAACATGGTAATAACAGATTTAGAAGATGGATTTTTTTTTTTTAATAATTTAATTATTTTGGAGTGTCTTTAATTTTTTTTTTGTCTTGTTTAGTAATTTTAATTTAGGTTAAAATTGTCATTAATAAAAAAATTAAATTAGAGTGTGAATAGATAATTTATGGATTGTAAGGAGAAGCCTCTCATGTACAAATAATATTTATGGGTGGCAGTATCGACACCTTTATGAATACTTAAAAAACAAAAAAAAAGGGCATTTACATTTAAATATAGTGGGAATTACAAAAAAAATAAAAAATAGTAACAAATATTAAAAATAACCGTTTATAACAAAACTTGCATTTTACATTTGCACTAATAGCAATACAAAGTCCTAAATACCCCTAACCCACCTTCTCTCTCATCTTTATCTTCTTCCTTACACTTTCTCTCTCATCTCTTAAACTTTCTCACTCTCTATCTTTATATCTAACTAAAGCAATTCACTTTCCATTATTAAATCATTGTAAAATACAAGATTATTAACTCGTGATGTGGTGATAACAAGATGACCCAACGATACTTTTGATCTCGTGTTTCAAAGTTTAAAATCTTTCACTAAATTGTGTTTATAGTCGAGTTTTGATTGTATTTACATTATTTTGTAATTTCTGAGTATGAATTGTCAATTTTCTTGATGAACTTGACGAACAAAATCATGAACATTTCTACTAGTTGAGTAGGACTTTGGTGGTTCACACTAATCTGATTTATCTCCTTTCAAAATATTATCCATCAATTCAGGCTGCTTAATGGAATTTTGAGGAAACCAAAATGTGGAAGAAAAAAAAAATCACAAAGTTCTTAAATAGTAATTTTATTGAAAACTTGATAACAAGAATGATATTATAGAGTATTACTATCCAATGTGATTTGATGTTAAAAAAACACCCATTCAACCTATAAATGTTCTAAGCTCGAGCTGCTACACAGCATGTGGTATATCAAAAAATTGAGAAAAATCACGAGATAATTAATGTTGTGATAAAATAAGGGTTTTAAAGCATTGGTGTGTTTAGAAAAAATGATATCCTGACCTGTCAATTGGAAATCCATAGTAGATTGGATCACAAGTAATTGAGAAAAATAATTTGGAGATGCTATGACGGCAAAGGAAATAAAACGAACTGTATGCATCTAAGCTTTAATTTAGTACACTGTATATAATGTGAAGTTAGATGCTATGGTCATGATAAAGAGAAAAAGAAAAAGAAAAACAAACAAAGAAAAAGAAATAAAAAGAAACGTATTCAATCTTTGACATGATTTTCACTTACAGGTCAAGAATCATTATTACAAGTTCACATCTTCATTGTTCTTTTAATTTTAATTTTTTGCTTTTTCTTTCTTTTTATTTTTTGCTGCTTTGGAGCGATCTTTGTCATTTCCAAAAATAGCCTAGATATCTAGTTCATAGCTTTTACTAACAAATAGCAAAAATAAGAACCCAAATTTGTAATTGCTATGATCCCAATTGGTAGGATCTAATTACAAAGTTACAATCATCTTAAACAATATATGTTGTATCAAAATTTAGTTTGGAATATGACTTGTTCATATAAATAAGTAGTAGAACAGATCATTAGAATAAGAAGCTAGCTTATTAAGCAATAGCATTAATTGCTTTTGTTTGCCCAATTTTTAATTCAAAAAGAATGTCTGAGATATCTGGTTCTGCTCATGTGGCTCTCAACAAACAGTCATCCATGGAGTCAAAAATAGAAAGCTCAAGAATGAAAAAAGGTAAGCAATTCTCAATCTAGTATTTCCAATCCATCCTTATTAATTTAAAAATTGAAATTGTATGATATATCTAGTTAGAATTAATGTAAATTTTACTGCATCAAATTAAAAAATTTAATTATATATAGCTTCTTCCCTTTCAATATATATATAGCTTCTTCCCTTTCAATAAATATATAGCTTCTTGTTACATAAACATATATCACATGTCCTATAGCTACATTCACTCAATATTTTTTTTATCAGATGCAAAGGAAACCAACTATATTCAGAATCTGAAACTGTACAAGGCTGTGGACAGTGGTAACTTGGAAGCAACCAAAGAATTCCTTGAACGTAACCCCGGTGCACTGACCGCCAGCCTATCCACAGACGAGGACACTGCCCTTCACATTGCAGTGCTGGCTGGACACGTAAGGATTGTCGAGGAGCTGGTGAAGCGGATACAGAGTGAAGACTTGGCCAAGATGAACAAAAATAATGCCACAGCCCTTAATTTTGCGGCCACCGGTGGAGTTGTAAAGATTGCTGAATATTTAGTGAAGAAGAATTCAGATTTGGTTAATATTCGAAATAAACATGACTATATCCCTGTTGTTGTGGCATCTTTATATGGCCATAGAGACATGGTTAGGTATCTTTATTCGGTCACACCACTGGAAGAGCTAAGTCCTGAAAGAAGCAAGAATGGAGCTATGCTGTTCACGGCTTGTATTATTGATGATCTCTATGGTACGTACGATTCATGATTTATTTTAATTCGTTGAAAGGGTGAATAAATGATTCATTATGCATTAATGTATTGAAAGAATAAACATGATTTTTTATCATTATAAGTATTTATAACTATTAATTGAATTTGTTAATCATGTAGATATTGCTCTAGATCTGCTCCAAAGCCACAGAGAATTGGCTTATGCTTATGATAATGATGGAGACACAGCCATAGATGTGTTGGCTCAGAAACCTTCTGCATTTCCAAGTGGAACTCATCTTGCTCTTTGGCAACAATGGATATATTCATGTACGTAGGTACTTGATTAATTATTAATTACATAAAATATGATATGGATTAATTAAACTCATTTAATTCCAATGAACTAATCGAGTCTCATGGGAGCTAGCTACTTCAATTTTTCTTTTTTCTTTTTCTTTTTCTTTTTTTTAACAAAGGATAAGAAAGTAGTGTGACATCTGGCTAGCTAAGATATTGGAATATATAATATAGGTGTGAGAGGCTCATCTCTGAACCAACCTCGTATTGTTGAAGAAAATGAAATATTGAATTGAGCTTTTCTTTTTCTTATCAAGGTATTTACATACCTTCCCTTCTTGCCTCAAGCAATGTCAGTCACGAAGACATCGAAAAACCGCTCAATGAAGGTCCGGCTGAGCAACTTAACATGAACTTAAGAGGTATATATCTATATTATGAGATCACTTGACACTAAAGTTTACCAGTTGCTGGAATTTTGAACCTTTTTCATGTAGGATCCGGTATTTGTGCTGTGCTGCACATGAACCTTGATTCAGATATACTATCAAGCTTATTAATTAGATTGTTTTGTACTATCAACTTTTATTTATTTATTTATTAAAATTTTTTTTTGTATACATATGCAGCCCAGAAACAATTTCCGAACGTGGTTTGGAAAGCACTGAAATTTTTTGGTAAGCAGAGTAGCAGACACACTGCAGTCTGCAGTTGCAATGTATATGCATTTTAATTGACACGATAAAATTAATTGGTGAGGTGGTCTGCACTTTTTTATTTAATATTTTAAATTATTTTGATAATTTTTATTAAATTTTTTGATTTTATTTTATATTAATTTATCATAAATATTAATTTGTATTTAATGGAACTTTATATATATATATATATAAATATATATTTTCAAGATATTAATATTATTTCATTTTTAAATAATAAAAAATATTATTTTATCATTTATTTTAATTAATAAGCTTTTAATTTTATTTTAATCAATTTTACTCAAATAAAACAAATAAGTGATATTAAAAAAGTGACTGACTAGGTCGTTTCTAAAACGTTAGAGACCTATGAAAACTCTGACCAGGTCCAATTTGGTAAGAAATAAGAATATCGCAAACTACTTTAATTTGAGTCCTGAATTGCTTGGTTTTACTTACAGTTCCAGCAATAATGCTGATATATGAGTTAAAGTGGAGACATGTCAGAGCCCAAGAAGTGCTACGCTGTATCTGTCAAGAGATATCAAGCAAAGGAGAGTCAATGTTCGAGCAGCTTGAAGTAAAGAAAGTCGTGTTCAAAGCTGTCAAGCATGGAATTGTTGAGTTCATCACAGAGCTCATGCAACACTACCCTGATACCATATGGTGCTATGACGAGTACAATCGCCATATCTTTTTGTATGCAACTTTGCAACGCCAGGAAAAGATTTTCAGCCTTATTTACAACATGGGTGCAAAGAAACACATTGTCGCAACTAATTGGGACAAAAGCCATAACAACATCTTGCATCAGGCTGCATTCTTGGGACCATCTTCTCAGCTTGATCGCGTCTCTGGTGCTGCTCTTCAAATGCAGAGAGCTTTGCAATGGTTCAAGGTAACAATTACTTCAAATGCCTGCCAGACGTACAACAATTACCCTACATAGGGATTCCAATTTCACTTGAACCCGTGGGCACCCACCCGAACCTGAACCGCATGGATCGGGTTCAGGTATTGATAGTTGGGTTGTGGGATGATTAGAAACCCGAACCTGAATAAGTTAGTGGGTTCATGGTTAGAGTTCAGATTCCTCAAAACTTGAACCTGCGAAATTATTCAGATTCACAGTCGGATTCATGTACCAAAATGTTTCGCGGATTTTGGTTCGGGTTTAGCAAAACCCGAACTAGAACCCGACCCTACATCGATCATGTTTTTAAAAAACACAAATTAATGTATCCTTTATGCAGGAGGTGGAGAGTATTGTACAACCCAAATACAAAGAAATGGTGAATATGCAACATAAAACACCTCGAGCTTTATTTTCAGAGAAGCACAAGGACTTAGTTGAAAAGGGTGAGAAATGGATGAAGGAGACTGCGGAATCCTGTACGGTTGTGGCTGCTCTAGTCGCCACCATTATGTTTTCGGTCGCATTTACTGTGCCAGGAGGTTACAATGAACACACAGGCATTCCTATTTACTTAAAACGTAATTCGTTCTTGGTTTTCATAGTATCAGACGCGGTTTCACTGTTTTCTTCGTGCACTTCAATGTTGATGTTCTTAGGAATTCTTACGTCTCGATATAGAGAAGAAGATTTTCTGAAATCCTTGCCCACAAAATTGATAATTGGCCTTTCCTCCCTTTTCTTTTCTATTGTAACCATGATGGTCACTTTTGGAATAACCCTTTTTATTATTCTTAGAGAGAGAATAGCTTGGGTTTCGTTTCCAATTATTTTGCTTGCTAGTCTTCCGGTTACACTTTTTGCTCTATTGCAATTTCCTCTTCTTGTTGAAATTTTCTATTCAACTTACGGACCTGGGATCTTCGACAGGCCAAAGAAGTGGTGATAATTGATTGGGACTGAGATAGAGCTCTAGGCTTATTATAATTTTCTATTTGTATTAGAAGAAGGATATGTTTTAAGTGATCTTATTGTTAGACAAATTGTGTAAGCACGATGATTTGCTAATTAAAATGATATTATTCCTTTTATATTGATTGTATTGTTGCGTACATGTACATGTAATGTGCTTTATTTAGCTTAAATAGATTCATCAAATAGGTAGGATGAACAGAATCAAATTCTGATTGATTTATATATATATATTTTAATTTTACGATTTGATTAATTAATCAAACAGAATTCAAGAAACATTTAATGAGTATCAATGTTGCACAATAGAGTCCTTAAGAGTTCGAGGCCTCCAAGTGGAATAACAAAGCTATGCATGGCGCCATCCTTTGTGCCATGGACGATAATCAATACAAATTGATTCAAACCATCAGATTGCAAAGGAAGCTTGGGAGATCCTAGAGACGGCTCATAAAGGAGTTGAGGTGGTTAAGGACTCTAAACTCTAAATCCTTCAAACTCAATTTGAGACCATTATGATGGAGAAGGATGAGTGCTTCAATGACTTCTAAGTGAAGTTGATACACATAGTCAATCAAAGTCATCAACTTGTTGATCCTTACTTAGATAGAAGGATCAAACAAAAGATCATGAGGTCACTTCCCGAGAGATTCGAATCTAAATTGACGGCTTTAGAGGAAAATAGTGACTATACAAAAATGAAGCTGAGTGAAGTGATTGGAAGGTTCTTGGCCTATGAATCTAGGAAGGCTCCTACAACTACACCTCCAAAGAATCTTACAGGCCTCTACTGCTATCATGTACACAATGGTGTCTTCGCACACATTGTCTACCAACATCTAAGTAATAGAAGTGAGTCCACTGTAGAAAGAAGAGACCTTCAACTCATCAGGATACATATGTGGTGGGCACTGAGCAAGTAGAGTTTGAAATCTCTCCCAAGCCTCATGGAAATGTTCTCCATCGCCCTTAGAAAATGCTGCAATCTTAACTCTCAATTGCTTTGCCTTAGCTACCGGAAAGAATTGTTGAAGGACACCTTGTATAGATTTGCCCATGTAATAACGAGATCCCGGTCTCAATGCTATATACCACTGTTAGGATTATGCTCAATAGCAAGAGTGTAATGTTGTAAATAACAATCTTTTTCATATTAATAAAGTGATTTCTGGTTTAACAAATTGTATAGCATTTATAGTTTGTATTATAATTGTCAAAGTAAATAATCATAAGGTCTAAAGACTATGGGAAAAGAAGAATTGTTCGTACATCTGGATATGTATGTGGTAGACACAATTCTTTAGTTAGTCTTGAATATTGTTCACAACTTAAGTTAAAGGTTGGGCACCTTTATCTTGTTAAAGTTGTAGAATTCTTTTGCTAGCATTTGAGTGAGATCAAATGAGATATGATGAGTCTAAAATCATCGGAGTGTCTTCGAGCAAAAGGATCTAGTGCACTGGGTGCATTGAACTGGATCACAATGAAAAGCTTTATCTAGAACCGTCAATAGATAATAGTCTTTTCATTATCAGGACAATCGGAGAGTCTATCTTAATCCTGAGATAAATGATGGACTTATGGTTGCAAGTGATATCATTTGAGTTATCAATGAGTACGATTATATCGCATAGTCTATCCTCGATAGTTTGGTGATATTCATTTGTTAATCGATAGAGGACTTCATTTATAGATATGGACATCGTGGCTCCATTTAATTAAATGAGAGTATAATATCATCATATGGATGTTTTGAGGTAATTGGATATTAAATCTCAACGTTGAGTTTTCAATAGTGTCTATTGAAAACATGGCTTCTGGACAAGTCAAAATATCCAAGTTCAAAACGTGGTCATATGAGTAAATATGGTAACTTGGAGAGTTATAGGCGGTCTATGAACTCTTGGCGATTACTGATATTAATCACGAGGATACACTATCTCCAATATGATTGTCTAGGGTATGAATGAGGAGCATCTTCCTTTTCTATCTTTATTTAAGAGTTCAGTTTTAGCTCTTTAGTGGAATGAGTTAAAATTAATGGATCGGACCTAAGTGAATCATTTGTTGATTGTGATTAGGTTATGTCTATTGAAGCTTAAATTTAGATGGCCCGCCAAGATCCCCAATCCACACGGACTTGCATGGATCACTTGATATATTCTACCGGACCAATTTAAGGGTCCATCTAGAATTGCATTTAATATATTAAGAATATAATTTGCACATTATTTAAGTAATGGGCTGCTAAATTATATTAATATATTAATGAAAGACATGTGGGCTTGTTTCTTTTAGTAAGAATGGGTCTGGTTCACATGTGGGCTTTTTTATTTAAAGTCCAATGGATTAAATGAAATAGGAAAATAATATTAGGCCCATCTTATATATAAGTGGGGCGGCTAGGTTAAGGTTTTGACCTAAAAATATTATTTTGTTTCATTTGTTTTAATTAAATAAGAATTAATTGATTTATTGATTAATTGTTTAATTAAAGAAACAAATCTTTCCTAAAAGTAAAAGACTTGTTTGATAAGTAAATAAATAAATTAGTATTATTTATTTAATCAAATAAGGAGTCTTTTTTTTTTTATTTAGTCAAATAAAAGAATAAAAATAAAAGAGTTGGATTAGGGTTTGAAGTCTATAAAGTTAAAACGAATTAGGGTTGAATTTCAGTCACCCTATATAAGTGACATGATGAAATTCGGCCAACCCTAATAAGATACTACATAGAATTCGGCAACCCTAAAGGAAAAAGAAGAAAAATTCGGCCAACCTATATATATGTTCTTATAGGGTTCGGCCACATCAATGAATTGGTGCTTGAGTTTTTATTTTCTTTCTTCTTCTTCTTAATTCTAAGAGAGTTTTTATTCTAGAGAGACAAAAAGGAGTGAAAAATTATTCTTTGATAGTATACAATTGCTTAAACATCAATAAGCTTGTGTATACGATATCGATCTAGGTTCATGCGAGTTTCGATCATAAGATTGTGAACTCAAAAGTGACCGGAATAATTTTGACATTCTTTTGATTGTTTTGTGACTAACAAAGAAAAGAAAGTATTTGTTTGGTTCATTCACAGGTTTGCAATTCAAAGGAAAGGGAGACCACGCTCCTAGGTGATCCACGTTCGTGCTCGGATTGAAGGTCTTGCGGATTACCATCGACGTAAGTCAATCGGATCACGCGACAAGAGGTAATTTACTTTTGTTGATATATATGCATGTTTATTGTTTAAAAGGGTTTAAGGTTCATAAAGGAAAAATTTTTAAAGTCACTAAATCGTCTTTAGTATCGCTTCCGCTACGTGTAACACTTTTATTTGTTTATTTTTCCCTACAATTGGTATCAAAGCCTAGGTTGAACCCTTTTAATTAATTAACGTATATATACGTGGATCTATTTCTTTTTATTGTGATTATGCCTGTTTAGAAAGAGATGGCACTCTAGATATTCAAATATATAATTACATGTGATGTATGGATTTATATATATTTTATGTGGTTTGTTATTGCTCGATTTTGGCCCTAGATTTTCAATGTAATTTTTGTTTCGGAGTTGTAACAAGAAGGGTGGTCTATTATCGCCATAATTCCTTCTTGGTAGATTGCTAGGTTTTATTTTTTTTATATATATGTGCAGTATTTTTTTAGGGTTACTGCAGTTTTTTTTTATTTATTTTTAGTATGTGCAGTTTTTGGTTTGTAAAAATACTGCAGTGAATAAAAAAAAAAAAAAAATTAATACTGCAGTATTTATTATATATATACTGCCGTAATATATTTAGGTCTTGGAGATTCGAAGACACGAAGCAAAACGAAGCAACCGGAACCAAGTACGAGCACCGTGCGCACCCTAGGAGTGGATTGGGCTGCACATGACAAGCCCAAACTTTGGTGGGCTGCGCATGGCAGCCTTGTGTGACCTTATGGGCTGCGCAAGGCAGCCCCTTTGTGGGGTTGTGGGCTGCGCACGCCCATGGGAGAAGGCCGAAGGATGGGCGTATGGTTGATGGGCCACCTGAAGATCTTGTATTCCTGACAAATTGTAATTTACTTGTTTTTCTAGGATGGGCCAAAATTGTTGCTATTTAATTTATGCTTAAATATTACAATATTTGTTATTGTATGATAACATGACATATAGAATAGGAGTGCCACACATATATCTCTTTTGGTATGAACATGCATTGAATGATTTAGGTATCTAAATTGGCATCTAGATAACTCGGTAAATCATTCTATGGGATTTAATCACACGCCTTAAATAATTGAGTGGGAGAAGGTGTTTTGGTAACACCTATGGCCTCCAAGGTTAGTTGAGCTTTATTATTTATTGGTAATCCCCCCAAGGGGCGTCCATGAATGGAATTTAGCAACATACATCCTTACAAGGATAGACTAGACATTGGACTCAAACGAGATCTACTCCCCAATGAGGGATTTTCGTGAGAGAAAATTGAGGGTCGATATCTTGGTAACACACTCAATGTAATTTTATTGATATCCTCCCAAGAGTTCTTGTCAGTAAAATTGCAAGGCTAAAATTGAAAACGCTGGTTGTTATGTTAACAATTAGGTGGGACCTAGTCTAACTAGTAAATGGTGCGAACTCCCAAAGGAGGTGTAACATTTATGGGTGTTAGATCACCGTTGAATTTTATGATTGAGTTATTTATTTAATTCAAGATAAATATTTAAAAGTGCTTTATCATGATTATTTACTTATATATGTTTTGTTTTATTCAGAAATCATGACCCCATCACTTATGAACATCCTGAAAGATAACACTTTAACTGGAGATAATTATGTCACATGGAAAAGGAAAATTGGGTTGTTACTGCAAAGTGAAAAACATAAGTTTGTTCTAACTACTCCTAAACCACCTGCTCCTAATAACGAATCTAGCATAATGTGTAGAGATGAGTATGAGCAGTGGAAGACTTCAGATGATATGACAAAATGTTACATTATGGCCACTATCTCCGACGTGTTGCAACAGCAGCATGAAGGAATGGAGTCCGCTGCTGATATAATGATGTCTCTAGAGGAGATGTTTGCTATGAAGTCTAGGATGACTAAGAGAGAGGCAGTGACTGCTTTTATGAATCTTAGGATGAAACCTGGACAGGCTGTGAAAGATCACATGATGAAAGTCATAGCACATCTCAACATTGCTGAACTGCATGGCGCTGAGATAGATGGTGAGACAAAGATTGATATGGTTGTCAATTCATTGTCAGATTCCTTTGATCAGTTCAAATTGGACTACACTTTGAACAAAAAGGAATACACCTTACAAGGCCTGATGCAAGATGTTCAAAGTGCTGAAAAGATCCTTGTGAAAGGCAAAGGTCAAGAGATTCATATGGTTGGTAAAGTTGCTACTGTTAAGGCCCGTCAAAAGGTCAAGAAACAACAGAAGAAAAAGCAACTTGGGCCTATCAAGAAGGAGACCAAGAAAGTAACCAAGATCAAAGGGAAATGCTTCCTTTGTGGTGAAAAGGGACATTGGAAGAGAAATTGCCCAAAGTCCCAGAACAAGAAGGAAGAAGGTAATTTGAATTATCTAGAAACATGTTTTTTGGCTGATTCTACAGATTCTTGGATCATAGACTCAGGAGCCACTAATCATGTTTGTTATTCCTTGCAGGGGTTTCAAGAAAGGAGAAAGCCGAGTAAGAATGAAATCAATTTGCGCTTGGGCAACGGAACGTTAGTGTCTGCAAGTGCAGTGGGAGATATTAGAGTTTATTTGGATTCTAGAAGGCATTTAGATTTAATAGACGTTTATTATGTACCTCAATTCAAGAGGAATTTAATTTCAGTTTCTTGTTTGAATAAATTTGGATATTCGGTTACTTTTAATAAAGTTTTTATTATTAGTAAGAATGACAAAATTATTTGCCAAGGTACATTGGAAAACGGTCTATACTTTTTGCATAGAAATATCTCTCACTCGTTAGACACAGAAATAACGGAACCTAATCATAAAAGAGTAAAATTATCAACAGATGAAACCTACCTTTGGCATTTACGCTTAGGTCATATTAACCTTAATAGGATTAAAAGATTGGTAAGTGACGGACCTTTAAGTGACTTAAAGGTTGATGATCTACCAACTTGTGAATCTTGTTTGGAAGGTAAAATGACCAAAAGGACGTTCTCTGCCAAAGGTGCAAGAGCCACTGAATGTTTAGGATTGATACACACTGATGTATGTGGACCTATGAGCATTCAAGCTAGAGGTGGATATGAGTACTTCATCACCTTCACGGATGATTACTCGAGATTTGGTTATGTGTATCTCATGAGACATAAGTCGGATGCTTTTGACATGTTCAAAGCATTCAAAGCTGAAGTGGAAAATCGGCTTGAGAAACACATAAAAATCTTGAGATCTGATCGTGGTGGAGAATATCTATCTGGTGAGTTTCAGCAATATCTTATTGATAATGGGATAGTTTCTCAGTTTTCTGCACCAGGTACACCTCAACAGAATGGGGTAGCAGAAAGGAGAAATAGAACTCTTTTGGATATGGTTAGGTCTATGTTGAGTTATTCAACGCTTCCTATTTCTTTTTGGGGATATGCTTTACAAACTGCTATATACATTCTAAACGATGTACCATCTAAGTCTGTTCCTAAAACACCGCATGAGTTGTGGACTGGGCGCAAGCCTAGTTTATAACACTTAAGGATATTTGGTTGTCCTGCGCATGTGTTAAAAGGAAAGACAGAAAAGATGGAGTCCCGTTCAGAAACATGTATATTTGTAGGGTATCCAAAAGAAACTAAAGGATATTATTTCTATAGTCCTTCAGATCTTAAAGTATTTGTTTCGACAAATGCTAAATTTCTGGAAAAGGACTATATGAATGATTTTGTGCCTAGAAGTAGAATTGTCCTGAATGAGATGTCAGGAGATACAATTCCACGAGAGGTTGCACAACCTAACCCAATTGTAAGTTCCGATCCAACACAAGATCAACAACCTACCATTCCTCGTCGTAGTGGGAGGGTTAGAACACAACCCGAAAGATACATCGGTCTGGGAGAATCAGTGGAGAATCTCCCGGACGACGATGATCCCTATACGTACAAGGAAGCTATGGAGGATGTTGATAGTCGCCATTGGCAAAAGGCAATGCAATCCGAGATTGAATCTATGTTCGATAACAAAGTCTGGTCCCTTGTAGACTTGCCTAAAGGGATAAAACCCATTGGGTGCAAGTGGGTATACAAGAGGAAAAGAGGTATGGATGGTAAGGTGGAAACCTTTAAAGCTAGATTGGTAGCTAAAGGGTATACACAGAAAGAAGGTATCGATTACGAGGAAACCTTCTCTCCTGTGGCCATGCTTAAATCCATTAGGATACTCTTATCCATTGCAGCATCTTTAGATTTAGAGATTTGGCAAATGGACGTCAAGACAGCTTTCCTAAATGGAAGTCTTGACGAAAGCATCTACATGATGCAACCAGAGGGATTCATTGAAAAGGGCCAAGTGGATAAGGTATGCAAGTTGCAGAAATCCATATATGGATTAAAGCAAGCATCCAGATCCTGGAACATAAGGTTTGATCAAGCTGTCAAAGGTTTTGGATTTATTCAGAATCCTGACGAACCTTGTGTATACAAAAGGATTAAAGGCGACAAGTTGGTTTTTCTGATTCTTTATGTTGATGATATACTACTCATTGGAAACGATGTAGGTGTATTAACATCAGTAAAAGAATGGTTAGCAAAACAATTTGATATGAAGGACTTAGGAGAAGCAAGTTTTATTCTAGGTATCCAAGTAATAAGGGATAGAAAGAATAGAACGATTGCATTATCCCAAGCTTTATACATAGACAAAATCTTGTCTAGGTTTTCCATGCAGGATTCCAAGAAAGGTATGTTACCTTTCAGACATGGAATCAAGCTTTCTAAGGAACAAGTTCCTAAGAATGAGCATGAAGAGCAATTCATGAGTAGAGTTCCATATGCCTCGGCAGTTGGAAGTCTCATGTATGCAATGCTCTGTACTAGACCAGATATTTGTTTTGCTGTTGGCATAGTTAGCAGGTTTCAATCGAAACCTGGACCTGATCACTGGACGGCAGTCAAGCATATTTTCAAGTATCTTAAGAGAACGAGAGATAATATGCTTGTATACTCTGGAGGGGATTTGGTTCCCGTTGGGTATACAGATTCTGATTTCCAATCAGATTCTGACTCCAGAAAATCCACATCAGGGGCTGTGTTTACTATTGGAGGAGGAGCAGTTATATGGAGGAGTATCAAGCAATCTTGTATTGCTGATTCCACCATGGAAGCTGAGTATGTTGCTGCATGCGAAGCTGCCAAAGAGGCTGTTTGGCTCCGCCAATTCTTGATTGACTTAGAAGTGGTTCCTAGTGCGAATAAGCAGATCACTATCTACTGTGACAACAGTGGAGCAGTGGCTAATTCGAAAGAACCAAGAAGTCACAAGAGAGGTAAACACATTGAAAGAAAGTATCATCTTTTAAGGGAGATTGTTCAAAGAGGTGACGTGACGATTACCAAAATCGCGTCAGCAGAAAATCTAGCGGATCCCTTCACAAAGGCTCTACCTCAGAAGAGTTTCGATGGGCATCTAGAGAATATGGGCTTGAGAGATATGACACATTTGCTATAGCGCAAGTGGGAGATTGTTAGGATTATGCTCAATAGCAAGAGTGTAATGTTGTAATTAACAATCTTTTTCATATTAATAAAGTGATTTCTGGTTTAACAAATCGTATAGCATTTATAGTTTGTATTATAATTGTCAAAGTAAATAATCATAAGGTCTAAAGACTATGGGAAAAGAAGAATTGTTCGTACATCTGGATATGTATGTGGTAGACACAATTCTTTAGTTAGTCTTGAATATTGTTCACAACTTAAGTTAAAGGTTGGGCACCTTTATCTTGTTAAAGTTGTAGAATTCTTTTGCTAGCATTTGAGTGGGATCAAATGAGATATGATGAGTCTAAAATCATCGGAGTGTCTTCGAGCAAAAGGATCTAGTGCACTGGGTGCATTGAACTGGATCACAATGAAAAGCTTTATCTAGAACCGTCAATAGATAATAGTCTTTTCATTATCGGAACAATCGGAGGGTCTATCTTAATCCTGAGATAAATGATGGACTTATGGTTGCAAGTGATATCATTTGAGTTATCAATGAGTACGATTATATCGCATAGTCTATCCTCGATAGTTTGGTGATATTCATTTGTTAATCGATAGAGGACTTCATTTATAGATATGGACATCGTGGCTCCATTTAATTAAATGAGAGTATAATATCATCATATGGATGTTTTGAGGTAATTGGATATTAAATCTCAACGTTGAGTTTTCGATAGTGTCTATTGAAAACATGGCTTCTGGACAAGTCAAAATATCCAAGTTCAAAACGTGGTCATATGAGTAAATATGGTAACTTGGAGAGTTATAGGCGGTCTATGAACTCTTGGCGATTACTGATATTAATCACGAGGATACACTATCTCCAATATGATTGTCTAGGGTATGAATGAGGAGCATCTTCCTTTTCTATCTTTATTTAAGAGTTCAGTTTTAGCTCTTTAGTGGAATGAGTTAAAATTAATGGATCGGACCTAAGTGAATCATTTGTTGATTGTGATTAGGTTATGTCTATTGAAGCTTAAATTTAGATGGCCCGCCAAGATCCCCAATCCACACGGACTTGCATGGATCACTTGATATATTCTACCGGACCAATTTAAGGGTCCATCTAGAATTGCATTTAATATATTAAGAATATAATTTGCACATTATTTAAGTAATGGGCTGCTCAATTATATTAATATATTAATGAAAGACATGTGGGCTTGTTTCTTTTAGTAAGAATGGGTCTGGTTCACATGTGGGCTTTTTTATTTAAAGTCCAATGGATTAAATGAAATAGGAAAATAATATTAGGCCCATCTTATATATAAGTGGGGCGGCTAGGTTAAGGTTTTGACCTAAAAATATTATTTTGTTTCGTTTGTTTTAATTAAATAAGAATTAATTGATTTATTGATTAATTGTTTAATTAAAGAAACAAATCTTTCCTAAAAGTAAAAGATTTGTTTGATAAGTAAATAAATAAATTAGTATTATTTATTTAATCAAATAAGGAGTCTTTTTTTTTATTTAGTCAAATAAAAGAATAAAAATAGAAGAGTTGGATTAGGGTTTGAAGTCTATAAAGTTAAAAAGAATTAGGGTTGAATTTTAGTCACCCTATATAAGTGACATGATGAAATTCGGCCAACCCTAATTAGATACTATATAGAATTCGGCAACCCTAAAGGAAAAAGAAGAAAAATTCGGCCAACCTATATATATGTTCTTATAGGGTTCGGCCACATCAATTAATTGGTGCTTGAGTTTTTATTTTCTTTCTTCTTCTTCTTAATTCTAAGAGAGTTTTTATTCTAGAGAGACAAAAAGGAGTGAAAAATTATTCTTTGATAGTATACAATTGCTTAAACATCAATAAGCTTGTGTATACGATATCGATCTAGGTTCACGCGAGTTTCGATCATAAGATTGTGAACTCAAAAGTGACCGGAATAATTTTGACATTCTTTTGATTGTTTTGTGACTAACAAAGAAAAGAAAGTATTTGTTTGGTCCATTCACAGGTTTGCAATTCAAAGGAAAGGGAGACCACGCTCCTAGGTGATCCACGTTCGTGCTCGGATTGAAGGTCTTGCGGATTACCATCGACGTAAGTCAATCGGATCACGCGACAAGAGGTAATTTACTTTTGTTGATATATATGCATGTTTATTGATTAAAAGGGTTTAAGGTTCATAAAGGAAAAATTTTAAAAGTCACTAAATCGTCTTTAGTATCGCTTCCGCTGCGTGTAACACTTTTATTTGTTTATTTTTCCCTACAACCACTGCTTTGCCCTATCCTAAAGGTAATACTGAAAACATCTCATGTGCAACTGATCCTTTGTGAGTGCTTGTTGATGAGCCAATATTGAAAACATCTCCAAAACTGCACTATATTCCTTCATGAACTGTAAAAAGTCTTTGGATAGAAGTCTGTAAAAAGATGAAAGTAAACTGATATGCATCCCCTTAAGCTCATACTGCCTAGTGAGGTTGTCAAGAACTATTGCTAATAGTTAATTACCAATGGAAAGAAATGCATACTCCCCATTGTAAGTTGTCAACCCTGATGGTCTGAAGAACCAGGTGGTGTTTATTCTGCCATGTCTTGATTTGTCTAATTTTTTAAGTCCATAAAGATGTCAACTTCTTTAAATTGCCTTGCTAACCAGCCCACATGATTGATATCGTCGTTTTCTAGGAATAGAAAACCTCTATGCGAAAGGTGTCTGTGCATAAACCTGAGAGCCTGAAACAACACAAATACAAACTACCAATGAATTAAAAAGAAAACTAATGAAGTTAAAAGAACTAACTAAACTAGTAATTAACACACTACCTAAGAAAAAACAAATAAACCTAAATCTAACCAATACTACGCACACCAATCCCCATCAGTAGCGCCATTTTTGACCTCACTACTACAAAAAACACAAAAGAAATCGGTTTTTTTTATATGAAAGAAATCAGTTTTTAAAATTTTTAAAACCGATGTCTTTTTGAGCGATATAGAAAAAAAGCGCAAAAGACATCGGTTTTTAACCGATGTAAAAACAAGGAAAAGACATCGGTTTTAGTTAAAACCGATTTAAAAACCCTGATGTAAAATTGATGTATTACAAAAATTAAATCGTTGCTGGCCCGGTCCACCATCCGGCCAACCCCACCTCTGATAATAATGAGGATTAATTGTCATTATAAGGAGTTGAATTTGTAACCTCAAAGTTAAAGTGGTAAGCCTTTACCGTCTGACTACAAGATTGGATATGTTAACAGTTGCACGATATTTATATATAAACCTATATGAGTTGTTAGAAGAAAAAAAAAAAAACTTGTTTGATAAATTTAAATTTACTCAACTAATTAAAATTCTAATTTCTACTACATATATATATATATATATAATAAATTTTATTTGTGGGTTTATTTTTCATTTCATTTTTTATTTTGTGGTTTTGTGTTTTACTGGAGATATTTTTATGCAAATTTTTTCCTTAAAACTGTATCTTTTGGAAAGGAAATAAATTTTTTCGTCTGCGTAGGATTCTTCGATTTTTCAATATGAATCCAACGATATAAAGAACGTAAAATTCCGGGTGGTATTTTGAAAGTTATGATCAATTATTCAGTCAAATGTCATAAACGATTGGAGATATTTTTGTGCAAATGTTTTCCTTAAAAATGTATCTTTTGGCAATGAAATAAATTTTTTTCATCCACGTTGGATTCTTCAATTTTTTGATACAAATCCAATGGTATTAAGAACATAAAATTCTGGGCAGTATTTTGAAAGTTATGATCAATTATTCAGTCAAAGGTCAGAAGCGATTCGCAAATCCGCGAGTGAGCTGTTTTCATCACTTATTTTCATACTTTTCCAAATCGATTTTTGAAATATTTTCTGATTGAAAAGTGTTTTTTTGCATGTCTACTTTCTTATGTCAAATTTTGAGCAAATAACGTTGAATAATTTTAGAGATGCGCACTTAAATGTGGACATAGGTCAGATTTGCATTGTAAAAAACCGATGTTTAAACGCTTTTTTTTAATATCGGTTTTTATATAAACCGTTGTCTTTTGAACACAAAATTTAAGACAATGATTTTTATAAAAACCGATGTCTAAACTTTTTTTTTTTTCTTTAATATCGTTTTTCATAAAAACCGATGTCCAAGGTAATTTTAGAAAATACAAGAACAATTTTTTGACTTCAAAACGACAAGGCACTACTACAAAATTGTTAAAATAAATCACTTGTTTAAATCAGTTTTTATGTAACCGATTTAAAAATAAAAAAAAATTAGAAATCGGTTTTTATAAAAACAGATTTCTAATTTTTTTAATTTTTAAATCGGTTACATAAAAACTGATTTAAACAAGTGATTTATTTTAACAATTTTGTAGTAGTGCCTTGTCGTTTTGAAGTCAAAAAATTGTTCTTGTATTTTCTAAAATTACCTTGCAGGCATACAAGTCAAAAGACAAGTATAGCAACAAGCAAGGATCGTCCACATAGATCATGAAGTAGTATTGATCAAATTGTAAAAGTGAAACTAATCTAGAGCAAAAATGTAAATTCCAAGAATTTGATTTTGAATTATCAACTAAAGATTTCAACAAAATTAACTTACCAACTAAATTATCGAAATTAAAAACTAGAATCTAACAAGAGGTATGTGTTGTGAATATATGAGAGAGGACTATGGAGTCAATGCAATCAATGTATAAACAATGGGTGAACCATATTAAACCTCATTAAGCACTTATTCAATCAAATTAGGGTCAATCTTATGTGATTCATGGAACCACCTGATTCCCAACTACAACTCAACTATGATATTTAGATTGAGTGTAAAGGGAATGCCTTGAAGCTTAAAGATTAAATGTCCAAGATAATTAAGAGTGATATTCTCTTCATGTATCTTTCCCATTCAAATTGAGATTAGATTCAAAATAACATGATATTTGCTAAATCAAATTCTCAAATTAATTCAACACCTAACTTGAATCAAAGAGTGATATTCAATTCAAAACAAGTAGATATTAAAAATATTATAATCATTGAATGAGACTAAAGAGATTGAATAATATTAATATAGGTTTGGTGGAATACCTAGCATTCATACAATTCTTACATTGACCCCCTAGAATGGGGTTTAGCTACTTATAGGACTATAAAAGAAAATAGAAGAAGAGAGGTAGAGAAAACCCATGATATTTGGTGAATCCTCCTTCCTTCAAGCTCCCCCTTCTTCTCCAAAGACACTCCAAATGTGCAGCAAAGAGGTGGGTCTGATTGGTATGGTAAGGATGAGTAAGAGAGATGTGTGTAGAGATGAATTTGATGATGGAAAATGGGTGATGTAAGGGTTGAAGAGGGTTTGTAATGTATAGAGAATATTCCTCGATCTAGGGTTGTAAGATGGTGAGGTAAGGTATGTAGAAAAGATCTATCAAGGGGGTATTTATATGACTTGCCAAAAAAAGGTCTGATTCTCATCCTTGTGCTGATAGGGGAAAAAAATCAACGGTTGGAATCGGCGATCCATAACTGCCGAATAGCTTGGTCACTGAAATCTCTTGATTGCATTGGCGGTCGCTAACCGTTGAGTCGTCATGACCGCCGAATTCTCTGTTTCATATCTACGGCCTCTAATCGCCAAATACGGCAACCATTGAATTCTCTAGAATAAATCGACGGTCGTTAACCGCCAATTGCCTTGATTCTGAAATCCTCTAGAATGCATCAATGGTCTTTAACCGTAGATTATGGCAACCGATTGCTTCTTTAGAGAAATTACTCTTTTCTCACTTTTTCTTTAATCTGATCTTGCTTTTGGCTCTAAATTCCCAAAATCATGTTCAAATGCCCCTGATACACTAATTTGTCTGCATGAACTAAAATTGAACCATTAAAAACCCGATTTCACTCGGGATCGAGCCAAAGGAAGAGGAAATGAGGACTAAATCTAATACAAAAATGGCTCAATCAACAACCACATTCGCTAGCCAGACCGAGTACTTGAGCTCTATGACCGACCTAATGTCCATTAGCTTCTGCACTTCTTCGTTGATCACTTTGTTTTTTTTTTTTGGGTGCAAATTTCCTTCTTTTCAGCTTCACTTGTGGATGGTCAAGGTTGGTCTACATGTAATTGTTGTAATATTAACTTTGGGTTGATCCTTAACATATCTGAATGCGACCACGCGAAGATGTCATGGTGTTGCTTTAAGAAGTCGATCAATTATTGTCAAACCTCTTTTATAAGCCTTGAGACAATTTTTACTTTAAGATCTGAATAGTCTAGGTGGATCGATACTTCGTCAAGCTCTTTCATCCTTGGTTGGTCTAGGTCGCTCTTAGGATCCAATTCATGTAATTGCTATAACTCTTCTTTCTTTTTCTTCATGGTGTTCTGGTAGCATTCTCTTGAAGCCCTCTGTTCACCATTTATTTATTGAACTCCCCACTTGGTAGGGAACCGCAACAGTTGATGGTAAGTCGACGGGATTGCTTTCATTTCATAAATCTAAGGTCGCCTCAAGATGACATTGTATGATGAGGGGCTATTGAGCAATAGGAAATTGATGTAGAGGTTGACCTCTTCTGCATACACCAGCAGAATGATCTCCCCGACTGTACTATTTTGTTCTCTACTGAATCATATTAGCACTGTCGAGCAACGAGTGATTTCAGACTCTTTAGTCTATATTTATCTTAGAGCACTAGAAAACAATATATTTTCAGAGCTGCCATTGTCAATTAACACTTTTTTAGTTAAGCAGTTAGCAATATATAGAGAGATAACTAAAGCATCATGGTGAGGCATAAACAAATTTGATTTGTCGAGTGCTTTGAAAGTTATTGTCTCATCGATCATTGATTCGTGCACTCAGCTACTGCGGACATCGAAGTGTGACACTTGTTGAGTATGCCTTCTTGTTGTTGAGTGGGTTATTCCACTTACTTCGGATCCACATGTGATGAAGTTATTGGTTCGTTTGTGGTGAGGTGGTTTAAGTGGACTGTTTTCTCGATTGGTTAACTGCTTATCGTCTCATCGAGCGAGTGATCAAGCCAATTTTACATATGATTTTGACCGCTAATTTCGACTCTTTTTGTGTGTTCTTGGGTAAAACCTGATCATTTAATAGCTTGAATTGAGTTGCGCTGGTAAAATAGTGTCACACGGGTATTTGAGCATAATTTGGAGAATTTAAGGTCAATAGTGCAAAAATGGAGAAGAAATGAAACAAGGAATGTCGTTGCCATTACGTCGCTGGTACAGACCGTGACCTTGCTAGCGACATTGAAATATACAAGTATGGCTAAATTGCCAAAAGCTAACTTAGAGGGGGGTGAATAGGTTTTTAAACCTTTTTTCATTCTCTTGAAACAAACAAAATTTTGCCCCTCTAGATAAGTTATATCACAACACATTTAAACATGAAAGAACATATAGACTATTGAATAGCATATTCAATTAGGCATGACAATCAAAGTTTATAACTTGCAAGTGAAGATATCTAACTAAAACATAAATCAATTCTAACTTGTGTGTGCATATACATATTAATCTTCAATATTCACAAACACATGTGTACGAATAACTATATACAATTATATTAACAAATAAGAAATAGAAGAGATATGTATAAAATGATCTAGAAGTATGTTTGCTTCTCTTTTCTTACAACAATCTTGTTTACAAGAAAATGTAGATTTGATGATCTAAACAAGATATAACAAAACTTAAACACAAATAAAAGAGAGTAAGAGATAGAGACATTTGACACGTCATTTTTGCATGGTAAACCTCCAAAGAGGAAACATCCATGGGTTGAACCATTCAACCACCTCCGAGCAACACCATTTTCACTAGTTGAATAAAAGTACACCCTCAAAGTGACCAATCTGCATGATTGTTTACTTCCTAATTGATATCTATTATATCCTACCCACGAGCCTTTTACAAGTGAAAAACTTGCTGGCACTCAACTTAGAAGCCGCATGCCTCTAATTGAGTTCTCATGTTGAACTTACGGATCCGCATGATCCTAGTCAAGACTCCATTGCTCAAGCTAGAACCGCATGTTTCAACAAGAGACTTTATGCCTTTGTAAGGCTTCTTAACATGATCAAATGTATGTTTTTGCAAACACATGCAACATATAATATATGATCAAGATATCCTATGGAAACTAGAAATAAACAATATGCACACAATGTATGTTTTTCTAGTTTATATTCCAAACAATTGACATCACACAAAATGATGCAAATCACATATGAAATGTATGGATTAGGTACACTTCATGAAGAACTAGAAATAAACATGAAAGTTCACAAATAATATTTTCTAGTTCTTTATGCATAAACAAAAACCTAGAAAATACAATCAAAACAAATCACACTTAAATCCTAGATTTTATTCGTGCAAACTAAAACTTGAAATATAACATATTCATTAACCACATGTTTAAGTCTTTAGAACTAAAACCAAAAATGCTAGAATACAAAATATGTTCAATCAAGTTTCTCTAGCAAATATTTAGAACACATATCCACAAAATAATCAATTAAATCTCAAAGACTCTAAATATAAAATTAAATGTGCTAAACTTAAATATATTCAACTAAAAGATCCTAGCAAATGTAAAGGCTATCAATCAACATAATAAATTCAATTAACACTCAAATAGCCCTAGAAAATAAGATAGTCACAATACAACTCACAAACATTTGAAGTTTTAGATTTAAGAAAACCTAAATCACATTTAAGTCTCTAATTAAACAAATCTAGCTTATAATTGAACCTCTATCTCCAAAACAAATTTTTTCAAGTCACATACACTAAAATACGAAGAAGACCCAAAGTATTAAACGTTTAAAAGCTTAGAAATCAAATGATAAACAAATACCTTGTTGTTTTGAGTGTAACCACGAATTTAATATTGAACACCAAAAATACTTGAACAAAAGACTTAAAAAACACTTGGAGAAGATAGTAGACTTCAAGGTAATTCTCTCGCATTTTGAATCACTCAATTTGGTTGAGAAATGAGTAAGTTATGATGATTTGAAGTTTAGAGAGAAACTTCAAAATAATTTTGCACAAATATTCTTCAAAAAACAAAATGAGAGAGAGTGATATATAAAAGAAATGGTAGGGAAATGATGTGGCGTTGGAGGGGACCACGGGTGATCAAATGTGGTATGCCACATCATCCTCTCATGGAAGCACGTGGCCTCTACAGGGGAAGAGATGAAATTCCCTTAAGCAATATAGTGTAAGATATACTCACCGGTGGGGTGGGAATAGTTATATGCCAACATTTTTCCAAATTCATTTTTCTTAAATACAACAATGATATGCACACTTGGTGTGTCTAACAAATGAATTGTTTTAATCAACACAAGCAGAAAATCAATACACAAGTGATGCAAACATTATAAGTTATGGAAGATAACAAAACGTAAAGCAAAACTTGACACAAGTATTTTTACGTGGTAAAACCTCCTAAGAGGAAACGTCCACGGGTTGATACCACAACCACCGATAAGTAATTCACTATAATGGAAAGGAGATGCAATTCACTATAATGAAAATGAGATACACACTTAAGGCAATCAACACATGATATCCACCCTAAGCTATCAACTCCTGGTGTACCCTCGGGCCTAGTGAATCACCTAGTCTACTTCTTATCCGAGATGTGTCCTACACCTCTAGAAAGCAACTTCCTATCCAAGATGCTCACGTATCTAGGAAGATTTCGTGCTTGTCTATCCGGATCCCCTTGATCTTAGACAAGACTTCTCGCTTAGTTATCCGGATCCTAACTATGACTTCACGCTTGACTATCCGAACCACATGTCCTAGCTAAGTCTTTTTGCTCTAAACAAAGCTTCACTCACTTTGAAAGAGACATCAACCTTTCGCAAGGCAAAATGATCTAAGTGATGCAAATGATGCAAACACAATCAAATAGAGAAAGTTGATCACACAAACTCTATGAACATACAAGAGATACCTAGAATATTCTTTCAACACGCAATCATAAAGTTATCTAGAAATCCAAGCATATGAATCAATAACAACTAGATTAGGATATTCAAAAATCACACTAAAAAATCATAGTTCTTAGATCATGAAATTAAACCTATAAATTATCATGAAACACATTATACAAGTCATTTCTAGAATCAATTTCAAGTTAATCAAGTTTAGCTAAGATATTCAAAATGTTAGGATTATGCTCAATAGCAAGAGTGTAATGTTGTAATTAACAATCTTTTTCATATTAATAAAGTGATTTCTGGTTTAACAAATCGTATAGCATTTATAGTTTGTATTATAATTGTCAAAGTAAATAATCATAAGGTCTAAAGACTATGGGAAAAGAAGAATTGTTCGTACATCTGGATATGTATGCGGTAGACACAATTCTTTAGTTAGTCTTGAATATTGTTCACAACTTAAGTTAAAGGTTGGGCACCTTTATCTTGTTAAAGTTGTAGAATTCTTTTGCTAGCATTTGAGTGGGATCAAATGAGATATGATGAGTCTAAAATCATCGGAGTGTCTTCGAGCAAAAGGATCTAGTGCACTGGGTGCATTGAACTGGATCACAATGAAAAGCTTTATCTAGAACCGTCAATAGATAATAGTCTTTTCATTATCAGGACAATCGGAGAGTCTATCTTAATCCTGAGATAAATGATGAATTTATGGTTGCAAGTGATATCATTTGAGTTATCAATGAGTACGATTATATCGCATAGTCTATCCTCGATAGTTTGGTGATATTCATTTGTTAATCGATAAAGGACTTCATTTATAGATATGGACATCATGGCTCCATTTAATTAAATGAGAGTATAATATGATCATATGGATGTTTTGAGGTAATTGGATATTAAATCTCAACGTTGAGTTTTCGATAGTGTCTATTGAAAACATGGCTTCTGGACAAGTCAAAATATCCAAGTTCAAAACGTGGTCATATGAGTAAATATGGTAACTCGGAGAGTTATAGGCGGTTTATGAACTCTTGGCGATTACTGATATTAATCACGAGGATACACTATCTCCAATATGATTGTCTAGGGTATGAATGAGGAGCATCTTCCTTTTCTATCTTTATTTAAGAGTTCAGTTTTAGCTTTTTAGTGGAATGAGTTAAAATTAATGGATCGGACCCAAGTGAATCATTTGTTTATTGTGATTAGGTTATGTCTATTGAAGCTTAAATTTAGATGGCCCGCCAAGATCCCCAATCCACACGGACTTGCATGGATCACTTGATATATTCTACCTGACCAATTTAAGGGTCCATCTAGAATTGCATTTAATATATTAAGAATATAATTTGCACATTATTTTTGTAATGGGCTGCTCAATTATATTAATATATTAATAAAAGACATGTGGGCTTGTTTCTTTTAGTAAGAATGGGTCCGGTTCACATGTGGGCTTTTTTATTTAAAGTCCAATGGATTAAATGAAATAGGAAAATAATATTAGGCCCATCTTATATATAAGTGGGGCGGCTAGGTTAAGGTTTTGACTTAAAAATATTATTTTGTTTCATTTGTTTTAATTAAATAAGAATTAATTGATTTATTGATTAATTGTTTAATTAAATAAACAAATCTTTCCTAAAAGTAAAAGACTTGTTTGATAAGTAAATAAATAAATTAGTATTATTTATTTAATCAAATAAGGAGTCTTTTTTTTTTATTTAGTCAAATAAAAGAATAAAAATAAAAGAGTTGGATTAGGGTTTGAAGTCTATAAAGTTAAAAAGAATTAGGGTTGAATTTGAGTTACCCTATATAAGTGACATGATGAAATTCGGCCAACCCTAATTAGATACTACATAGAATTCGGCAACCCTAAAGGAAAAAGAAGAAAAATTCGGCCAACCTATATATATGTTCTTATAGGGTTCGGCCATATCAATGAATTGGTGCTTGAGTTTTTATTTTCTTTCTTCTTCTTCTTAATTCTAAGAGAGTTTTTATTCTAGAGAGACAAAAAGGAGTGAAAAATTATTCTTTGATAGTATACAATTGCTTAAACATCAATAAGCTTGTGTATACGATATCGATCTAGGTTCATGCGAGTTTCGATCATAAGATTGTGAACTCAAAAGTGACCGGAATAGTTTTGACATTCTTTTGATTGTTTTGTGACTAACAAAGAAAAGAAAGTATTTGTTTGGTCCATTCACAAGTTTGCAATTCAAAGGAAAGGGAGACCACGCTCCTAGGTGATCCACGTTCGTGCTCGGATTAAAGGTCTTGCAGATTACCATCGACGTAAGTCAATCGGATCACGCGACAAGAGGTAATTTACTTTTGTTGATATATATGCATGTTTATTGATTAAAAGGGTTTAAGGTTCATAAAGGAAAATTTTTAAAAGTAACTAAATCGTCTTTAGTATCGCTTCCGCCGCGTGTAACACTTTTATTTGTTTATTTTTCCCAATTGGTACCGCAGCCTAGGTCAACCCTTTTAATTAATTAACGTATATATACGCGACCATTTCTTTTATCGATGGGGATTATGATGTTGTAGTGATGACACTCAGGTATTCAAATATATAATTACATGTATATGATTTATATATATTTTGGTGTATTTGTTATTGCTCGATTTTGGCCCTAGATTTTCAATGTAATTTTGTTTTGAGTTGTAAATAAGAAGTGTATGGTCTATTATCGCCATAATTCCTTCTTGGTAGATTGCTAGGTTTTATTTATTTTTTATATATGTGCAGTATTTTTTTAGGGTTACTGCAGTTTTTTTTATTTATTTTTAGTATGTGCAGTTTTTGGTTTGTAAAAATACTGCAGTGAATAATAAAAAATAAAAAAAAATTAATACTGCAGTATTTATTATATATATACTGCCGTAATATATTTAGGTCTTGGAGATTCAAAGACACGAAGCAAAACGAAGCAACCGGAACCAAGCACGAGCACCGTGCGCACCCTAGGAGTGGATTGGGCTGCGCATGACAAGCCCAAACTTTGGTGGGCTGCGCATGGCAGCCTTGTGTGGCCTTATGGGCTGCGCAAGGCAGCCCCTTTGTGGGGTTGTGGGCTGCGCACGCCCATGGGAGAAGACCGAAGGATGAGCGTATGGTTGATGGGCCACCTGAAGATCTTGTATTCCTGACAAATTGTAATTTACTTGTTTTTCTAGGATGGGCCAAAATTGTTGCTATTTAATTTATGTTTAAATATTACAATATTTGTTATTGTATGATAACATGACATATAGAATAGGAGTGTCACGCATATATCTCTTTTGGTATGAACATGCATTGAATGATTTAGGTATCTAAATTGGCATCTAGATAACTCGGTAAATCATTCTATGGGATTTAATCACACGCCTTAAATAATTGAGTGGGAGAAGGTGTTTTGGTAACACCTATGGCCTCCAAGGTTAGTTGAGCTTTATTATTTATTGGTAATCCCCCCAAGGGGCGTCTATGAATGGAATTTAGCAACATACTTCCTTACAAGGATAGACTAGACAATGGACTCAAACGAGATCTACTCCCCAAGAAGGGATTTTCGTGAGAGAAAATTGAGGGTCGATATCTTGGTAACACACTCAATGTAATTTTATTGACATCCTCCCAAGAGTTCTTGTCAGTAAAATTGCAAGGCTAAAATTGAAAACGCTGGTTGTTATGTTAACAATTAGGTGGGACCTAGTCTAACTAGTAAATGGTGCGAACTCCCAAAGGAGGCGTAACATTTATAGGTGTTAGATCACCGTT